>JABVXW010000123.1:0-150432 GCA_013365375.1 Litomosoides brasiliensis | reverse complement strand
CCTGAGCAATTTAAATTCAAACCTAATCCTAACCCTCAGTCTAAATCATTTAACCATTCCATTAAATAGCGATTTAACTTCAAGCTTAAGCCTAAGCCTAAAAAATAATATATATATATATACATATATTATTAAATCTTTTTACAATATATACTTGCTTATTATTTTATATGTAAAAAGATTTTTATATTTATCTATCTCTCTCTCTCTCTCTATATATATATATATATATAAAATGATGTTTGTAATAAAAATTTATCTCGCCATACGTATTTTTTTTATTACTTTTTCATTTATTCATTACTTATTAGGGGATAAATTATTTACATAAATTATCACCTAACGATTTCATAAAAAAAAATAATTCATTCATTTATTCATTTAAATAATTCAATAAATTTTTTCTGCGGTGACTTCTCATCAGTATGAGAAGTGATCTGAACATTAAATTTCGATGGGTCCGAGAAATTTCTTCTACATGCCTCAGGGTATTATGGCTTTTCATCGACATCAATTGTCTCGCCAGTGTAAATCCCTTTATGATTGAGAAAAGCTTTCGACATGTTAAGCAATTTTGTAGCTTTTCCATCCGACCACATGTGAGAGAAACTTTTGTCGCAGTGATCCAACGACTCTACTTGCTTCGTCTTTTGCTTTATGAAATAACTTGAAATTGTTCACTCCTCCTAATGTTGAACATTCGAAGTTTCTAAAATACAATGCTGTATTTTTTTCAAGCTTTTACGGAACAAATCTAATTTTCATGTTCAGTGGAAAGAAGGAAAAGAAACAAATGGCCTTTAATTATATCTGCCTGTACCTCACGCACCTTTGATAATGATAAACCCTCAGCTCTGCTCGTGTGGTTTGTGCGTTCAGAAATAATGTAAGATTATCCCTCTCACCACCTCTGAGAAACTCAAAATACTGCACTGTTTCATTTTTTAGCCTCTAATGAAGTTGTTGCAGGCTGAATTTAGGAAAAAAAAAGCAGAACGTACACGCTAACTGTAAAAAATACTGAAATTTACAAATGCACGGAATGGTTGCTCGAAAGAAGTCACACCGCTTGTCTTTGAAAATTTGCTTAAAGAAGAAATTTCTTCCAGGCAACGACTTCTAAATATATTAGCATTGAAAAGAAAGGTTCCGCATTCATAACGGAGGAATTTTTTATTCAAACAAATTATTTCCGTTGGGAACCGGCTGCGGCCTTCCCAAATCTAAATTTTATAGCGAGGTAATTCTGAAAAGAGTGCTCACTTATGATAGATAGGCTTTCTATTACGATACTATGATATCCAATTGTAATTACGATAGAGAGGAGATTTTCGTTTATGTAATATGAACAATCAGGTACATTTATGTAAATGAATATATAAACTATCTTCGTACAAATGTGCTACAAGCAAGTGTTACTCATTCATTCATTTTTTTGAAATGAAAAGATGCAAACTTCACGTTACTTTATAGCGAAGTAGAATGCGTGCGCCTCTTCAGTCCTTCTGTGCAAAGTTGGCTGGGCACTTATTCCCCTGACGGCTGATCTGCTTTGCGTTGTCTCGTTCATTTCTCTGATGTGTTGTGATTGCGTTTGCTCCTACCCATCGGTAATTATTTGCATGTGAGTAGTACTTTTTGGTTGTGTCGAGGAAAGGGATTCATGGAATAAGAGCCATGTCTTCGGATTCTCTTCGATTCTTTTCCTCCTCTTCTGACATAAAATTACTAAACGAAAGGTTTTTTCAGTATTTTCTTGGTTGAATATATTGTTAATACGATGGCTGTTGGCAATAATGTATTGTCTGAATGTAAGCGAAAAACAATGCGAAAGAGTAAAAAAGAAAGCAAGAAATTTCGTCGAGTTGCATATAATTCTCATAGAAAGGTCAGTTTTTTTTACTTTTTTTTGCTCATTGATTAGCGCCAACTTCCTTCTCCGACTTTTTCTTTTATCTGTTTGACGTTCTCCGGATTGGTATTTGCAGTCATTGTAGTCTTTTTTCTCTTAATCAATTAATTTTAGGTTGAAGACATTATCATGAGAGACAAAAGTCCCATGGATTGCCAGCAAGAAGATGTCGTAAAAATGGTACAGACCACGAAAAAGCGGGTCAAGAGACATAGAAAGAAAAATGTAAGTATGTTTGTGCTAATAATACAAAATGAAGTTTAATTAAATCCTTGAAGTTGGAAATTAATGTGTGCATGTTGGTTAATAATGCCATTGAACATGTTTTATGTTATGTGTCTCATTTTACCTTATGTCACGACTAATGCAGTTGTTCGGCTATGATTGTCATTATGTTGCAGTATGGCTCATACTTGCCTTTTCTTGCACTGGCGTTTGGAAAAACTCTCATTTGGGTTCTTTTTTTCCAGATGCAGCAACTACGAAGAGAAAAACTTATAAGAGGCATTAATGAGGATGACACCGAGATCCACCGCTATGAGCGAATTCTTGGTTATAATAAGCGGAAAAGCAAAAACATGCCGAAAGTGTTCCGCGCCGAAGGGCTCGATTGTTTGTGTTTCACTACGCATTACAAATATATTCTCCTTTTTCTTTATCTTTTAAAGTTTAATTTGGATTTAAGATTAATTTTTGATTACATTAAAATATTTATGTGAAATTTTATTAATTCAGTTGATTGTTTTAGATCTTCTTGAGATATGTGACTCGAAACCATCGCAGCATGGCGACGTTGATAAAGACAGTGACTCTGACATATATGACACTGAAATGTTGAGTAGTGAGAGAGACGAAAGCGACAGTGAAAATAGGGATGAAAAAAGTACTTTGGCAACGTATGTTTCAGAAAAAACCCCCACAATATCTCTAAAAGTTAGTGTTTTTGGTGAAATATGAATGACTATCATCACAGATGATTCTGGAAAGTATTCCAATGACTAATTGTTTTTAAAATCAGAAGGATGGTTCTATTGAAATGAGCGAGAACAGCAAGGATGAAAAAACTGTTGATGTGAACTTGGAAGAAGATATTTACGGCCGCTTAATTAATAAGGAGACAGGGGAATTTCTGCCTTCAAAATCATGTGCTGAAGAGATGCTCAATGAATTAGAACAGAAAGCCGGTCTGCTAGAGACCGAAGAGCATTTGAAACTTAAAAAATCTTTGAGAGGTCTGATTAATCGATTGAACGAGCGTACTTTGGTGGGTGCTGTGAAAATATTCTCCGGTATATTTGACAACAACGGGCACAATGGTAAAATTTCACCTCTCTGAATTGATTTTTATTTTTCCATTCACTACAAATTTTTTTCTGTTTTGTGTTTTCACAATTCACAATTGCAGAAGTGAAACAATTGCTTTTTTCGGAAATTACATGTAGTGTCGACGTAAGTTATCGCTTGCCAGATCGGCTTATCATTGAATATGCAGTATTTATTGCTCTTATTCATACGATAGTTTCTGCGGAAGTTTGTAAGTGTTTATGAAAATTTTACCAATTAGACGCATTGTCTAATATTCCTCATATAGTTTATAAAAATAACTTCCGTCTTTAATGCGATGACTAGTGTAAAGTAAGGAAAGGAATCTTCTTCAGTTTAAAATTTTTAAATAACTTTGGTGAACTCTTTAAATAATTCTATGTGATTTCATTTGTTACTTTTTCCCACTTTTTTCTAATATAAGATTTTCAGTTGCTTCACATTTTTTCAGCAGCGCACTTTGTCGAAAATTTTATTGTAAAACTTTTGGAAACAGTCGTTGCACTGCCAGAGGGCAAATCCCTTGAAAACTTTTGCGTGTTACTTGCCGAGTTGTACAACTTTAAGGTGCTGTTTTATTATCATATGAGCACATTTATGGGTTTTTCGCGATATTTCATATGAAATTTGAGGTATTTAAAAGTGGCATTACTTAATTATCGTCATTGTAGGTCATCAAAGTCACAGTTATTACCGAAATTATGCAGCGTTTGCGTGAGCAGGTCAACGATAAATGTCTTGCTTGTTTCAAAACTCTTTTAAGCTGTGAGTTTGCTCGCATTTCCAAAAGTAGTCGAAATTTCTCCGGAAGTTTTTTTTTGATTTTCATTATTGTCTAGTCAGTCTGCTATCAAGACTACAAGAATAAATATATTTTTATTACTTTGGTCTTTACTTCTAGGCTTGACTTTTCCTACTTTAAATTTAGTGATGTTTTCATGCTAAGAAGTTAAATATTATGATACCTTGATTTTTTATTGTCTTTTACCATAGATTGTGGCAACACTATGAAGAGCAGAGATCTTGATGCTTTGCAAAAATCTATAAAGGAGACGCAGTTATTCTTCTCACAACCGTTACAAGCATCTTCCAAAATGTAAAGTACTTCGACGAATTGCTGGCCTTGCTTAGAACTTTTTGTAAGCAGGAAAAGCTTCATATATATCTCATATGGTCTTAATACCGAGTAGATATTTTAGTCATAAAAAATCAAAAAATCATATACTCATGGGACTTATGAATTTTAGTTTATCTTAAAACTTATGAGTAACTGAAGTCCCCATCTTTTAAGACATCACTTGCGATACATAGTGGATGAGATTACTGCAATAAAGAATACCAATATTCGTAAATTTACGGATGTCATAGATTCTACAATGCACTCTCATTACGTGAATATTTTTCGTGGATTAACGAAAAGTATGTTGTATTATTTATTTTATCATTATAACAGTTTTAAATTGTTGGATTATAGGTTTACCGTCACGGACTTTTACTTACTGTGACTTCATTTTATTGTTTTTACCTCGCTAAATATTTCTCAGTGGTTTATAATTATTAGTAGTAATGAACTGCATGTGTCTGTATTTCAGTATTCAATTATAGAGCATTGAGGTAAGTTGAGTATCAGATACAAGTGTTTGATATGGAGACGTGAGAACAAATGAAATTGAAACAATGGAAAAATTATACCCATAGTACGAACTGGTCGAATTATTTGTGTTCATGAGTTTGAAGGCTTTTAAATTTTCATTTTTAAGTTATATGTCTTTGTAGAATTGAACAGAGAGAAAGAGTTGCCAATGAATGTGGATGATATAATACATATAAGTGAACGTGGACGTTGGTGGCTTGTTGGTTCAGCTTGGTCCTCAACTGCATCTGTGTTGAAAAACAAAACTGATTCTAAATTCGTTGAACAAACCCTGAAATTCAGTGCACCTTTACTGCAGATTGCAAGAAAAGCTAAAATGAACACAGCGATCAGACGTGACATCTTTTGCACCATCATGTCTTCTACAGTAAACCATTATTTCCATCTGCCAACTATTGATTGGTTTATCATTAAATTCTAATTGCATTCCTATTCATTATAATTTCTTGTGTTTAAATTGCTGCAGATTCATTATAAATTATTCCAACTTTAGGATGAAATGGATGCATTTGAAAAATTATTAAAACTTTCTTTCAAAGGACAACAAGAGAGAGAAATAGTGCATATCTGTGTTCATTGTGCGCTGCGGGAAGCTAGTTATAATGCATTTTATGCTGCTGTTATCGATCGTTTATGCTGTTATCACAAACGTTTCAAGGTATTTCTTGAATATTAGGATGTCCTTTCATTGTAGTGAGCCTAGGATGATACACTGTTCGTTTGTCATCTTAAAAAACTGAGGTAGTGTTGTGATTTGGAGTATTTCCTATCTAAAATGTTTAGTCATAAAGGACTAATCAGTATAAATAATTTAGTTTACAGTAATGAAAAAGTTTTTAGGGTTCTGTAAATTTTTCTTGTGTTTACGTAGAACTTACGCTTTTTAGGCTGTTTGATGCGGGACAAAAGATTTTACTTCGGCAACGGTTTTCGCACTTCTTGTCCCGCATAAAAGCGAAAAGTTTATTTACTGTTATGACAGAATTTTTTATAGCAGAATATTTAGTTTTATAACAGTTCAAAATTTAAGATAAGATATAAGTTCTTGTGCTTAAGATTTTGAAATTTGAAGATCGTAGATTGGATTAAGAAAAGTTTTTTTTAGCTCACCACACAATATGCATTGTGGGACCGGATCAAAGCTTTATCACAGATAAGTAAATTGCAGCGTCAAAATCTGACACTGCTTACTGTTGATCTATTGATAAAGCGATCAGTTGGAATTACTTTACTAAAGGTAATTTTTGTTTTTATTATCAATAGCTGGATGTTGTTCATTGATCATAACATACTGAGAATGTTGTAGGGATAAATTTTTACACACACACACACACACACACACACATGCACGTACATTTCTGCTCTTCATATATCAACAAAATGGAAAAAGTATTTATGCATTTATCAAAAAAAAAACGGAAGAAAGTAGCACAATGCTGGAATGGAGTAGAGACAACTGGTGAATACAATAACAACAAACTGCGTGGAATTGCCTACGTTTACTCAGAAAACATATTGTTGGGTACTTAAAAAGTGTGGACTGACGATGGACTTTCCAAAGCAAATAACTTGTTGAAATTTCTTGCATAATTGTGTGTGATAGTGGGATTCAGGAAATGGGAAAACAGGATCCAAATATTAAGTGTTTTCTTCAGATAATTGAATTTGGTTCAATCAATAAAGTGACAGCTCATTTTGTGGGAAACATTTTATCCGATCTGCTGGTTCGAAGTACGCGGCAGTCACTGTTAGATATATTCCAAAATGTAGTTAATTCACCGCAACACAGGTTTTTTGCAGAAGGACTCCAAGTTTTTATCCATATAGTGTTAAAAAAGTCTAAAAAGAACATTGACAACAAATTACTTTTGTCAAAAATTAAGTTTATTGAGAGTCTTTGGGATAGTAACCCTCTCTTATGAAAATTGCGTTATCATTGCACGAGTTAATTTTTATTTTTTGTTAGATTTTCCATTTACTGTCTGAGATTTTGAAATGAAGGTTGTTGATGTAAATTTGCATTGTCTTGCTTTTGATGAAGTTAAAAACTCTACTGGATTAGAATGTTAATCGTGAAGTTGATTAATGGTTCAAAGTATCTGATTTGCACTTTTGAAAAAACCTGTGATATCGAGAGATTATTTGCAAGAGCAATTGTCAAAAACATAATAATTCATCTCTCTGTTGTAGTGGTCTTTCGTGAATCGTTCTGTTAGAAGGATTGTAATCGATGATTGCTGTCATACTGTGCTACCTGTGCTGCTGTTATCGTAATAGTTTGTTATCCCGCTAAATTGGATAGTTTGTTTTCACTGCAGTTTGAATTATATGTTGAATTGAATGAACTTCTTTGTTATGGTCAAGTCCATATCGAGAAGGATCGAGAGTCGTTTGCAGCCATGTAGTTATGGGGACATTCCAAAAAGCATTGTCTGCTGCAGTAAATTAGATGAAAGAATCAATTTTATTCTCAAAGTTCCATTTGAGGAGGTGGCCCATTTGGGGAAATGAGGTGTGTAAAATAATCAGTTTTGATTAATATAAGCTAATTCTCGTGTTGGATGTCAGTGCGGAGTGTGATTCGGAACAAATCGCTGAGATGTTTTGCTGTAGGTAATGGTTTTGAAATGAGGTCAATAAATTAATGGGTGCTCCAGTCTGGGTAACGTAAGTGGGAAGTTGTAGGAGTAGTTTCCTGAGTTGCATTCAAACTTGAATGAATGATTGGACTCATTTGTGCTGTCAGGTGCTGGTTTTACGGTTTGGTTCATACGTACAATGACCTTCACATTATTTAGCAAAGAATAAAAGGGGGATAAAAGAGAGAAGAAACTTTCCTCCTCTTTGCAGTCCATGTAAATAAGTTAAATCTTCTTTTATTTGTCCCCTAAAATCTTTCATGCCGTTTATTGTGGTTTTTTTTATTTTTATTTCGACGTTTTTGGAAAAGAGAGACTTAGTGCTATTAGTTTTTCTGCTTGTAGTGACGGACCTTACGGCGGTTGAAGGTTATCTGAAATTTATGGGAACTGCCTAAGTGATGGGGTTACTTACTATTCCATCCGGAACATGCTTATGGAGAATCGAGAAGGAAACAGTTGGAGGGAGTCGATAATTCCATGAAAGCTAGCTTATGTCAGTAATTCTTTACCGCATAGTCTTCTGCTTATCCATCTTGCAAAATTGGTAACTTTGCACTGGAAAGTGCAAAACGTCAGGAAAACAACGTCTTTCCGGAGAGCATAATCTAGCATCATTGATACCGGTGGTTTCAGGCTATTGAGGATTTCTAAAAAGATGGCTCTATCTTGAAATGTTGTATAAAGTGTGAAATTTACCGAATGCCAAAATTAGTCATAAAATTGTATCTTTTCAAGAAATTGACTGTCTTTTTTTTGAGATAACTTTTTTACTGCTTTCAAATTTCCATCTTCCTTCTTCATTTCTCTCTATCTGTTTCAACTCTCCCTCCCTCCTGAATTATATCTTAGATAGTTTTCTGAAGGTTAAAAAGTGGATGGTTGCAGTTGCTCGGTTGAGGTTGTCATTGGCAACCTGTAAAGTATCTACTCTCTACTCTACACCTCTCTTCTCCCCTATTCCAGAGAGATACTTCATCTTCCGTAACACTTCTCTCAAATTCTATCCACGCCAGTGTCACAAATATCCTTTACGGTAACATTATTACTCTGTGTGTCGCATTCCGAATTCGGAACTTCTTTCTTCTGAGGAAGTTACTGAAATCCGAGTTCCGGTAAGGTAGGGTCAGTTGCATATACAAGTACTGTCACTTCATTTTTCCTGCATCTCAATATTTTCCCAGTTTTGAATATATTTCCATAATGATTAATGGTTGGAAATGGTGTTGTGGTCAGTTATTGAACAGAAATTGAGGTCCATTTTTCGTTGATTCCTTACGGACGGTAGGCGTGAAGTGAGCGGCACAAAGAAATGTCATTTCCCAAGGAAGCGCAAGTTCTTCGGAAAACTAAGGATTTTTAAAACCGAAGTTACTGCGTGTGTGTGACGTGACATGATGTCAATGTCAACGGTATCAGAAGTGCCATCGCTACTGTTATATTGGTGATAGTGGCGGCAATGAAGAGTGTAATTTGCTACATTGGTAAGCTCAGGCTTGGCTGCACTTGGCCATCCATCCTCAGATGCCATCCCATCTCCTCCATTTTCCAGCCATCGTTTCTGTACTGTCAAAATATTTCTCATTCTCATCATTTACAGTGACATTCCAATGTTTCTCCATTACCGCCTTCACGTGCACTTTAACTCATTTGCGCGTGTGAAAATCGTTTCGTATCCTGGTGAGCGGATGTTGTGCATATTTGTCAACCTTTAATAGAAATCATTCTTAGAAGGAAATAAGTAGCGTGAAAGTATCTTGAGGATACTTTTTTTTTGAAAGCTGGTACGAGGATATTCCATGTCCTTCCGATCAGTTGACACTTCTGAGGGGATAATGGTGATTAAAACGAGAGAGAAAAAATCAGTTCTTCAATTCTAAGGTATCTAGCGGTAAATCGGTTTAGACTGAATTTATTCTCGAAATCTTCATGGAGTGATGTTGATGACGGTGACAGTGATGGTTTTTGGAGGCGAATGACGCTACTGACTGCGATTGCAGAAATTGGTGACAACTGGTTCTGTTATCAAAATAGGTCCAACAAACGAGTGAGTGGTTGTCGGGTCGGGGATAGGTAGTTAATTCAATTCACAAAATTCAGTGCACACTATCCTCTCTTCACACACACACACACACACACGCACATACACACATGCACACACACATATATATATACACACGTATATATGTACGTATATATATATGTATATATATACGATATGCACGACATAGAGTGTCACACTTAGAAGTAAGTCATCGAGTTACATTCATTTTTCCTGTTTGATCCGGTAGGAGTGTGAAGAAAGAAGCTGAGGGAGACCTTCTCTGTCTCCTTGGTCACTAACACTGATTTCACTTTCACAGATCCTTTAGCATTCTTTCCGTGTTGTGCTGGAAGGAAGGAAAATTGGTGCATGATTTCCTGTATTTTCCACCCTTCTCTGATCGGTCGTCTCGGGAATGATACTTCCTTCTCCCGTAAGAGCAGGAAGTTCGCTGAGAGAAATTCCTTCTCGTCCGATCCTATCAGCATTGCTTTTAGAAAATGCTCTCAATATTTTCACTGTGCATAACCAATCCATTTCTTAAATTGCCATAAAATCTCACGTTTTCGAATATTTCACCTTTCTATTGCGCTGGGGTCCATTTCGAGAGAGATGTGATAGAGAGATGGCTGAAAAGCTGGAAGTTGAGTTGTTAATATTAAGTTTTTAGCGTCAGTAGGAGCGGGTGCTATCATTCCGCAAGAAATATCCATTTCTCATTTTTCAGTAAAATCTCACTAACTTAACTCAACTATATCGCAATATTTTATCTTCTGCTTGTCTTGGCTTGAACTCACTTCAGAAGTCCCCTTTTCACTTACACTAAATTTTTTCAGAGAACGTAAGGTTGTCATTTGAATCGGAGAAATTAAATTGAACTGTAGAGCTGTGCCATTAATAAAGTGACGACAGGAAGGGCGATACCATCCATCCATCGTATCATTCTCTTCGTTAGCTGGATAACGTCTGTTAGAGCACATTTCGATACTTTCTGTCAGTTTAGTTATCGATAACTTATTTGACTGTCCTCTGCCTCTCCGATAACAGGGCAAATAGGCACAGGGTAGAGGCGTTCGGACAAGGGGAGTATTGTCATATGTTGTTGGATGGTTTGTGGATGTCCTGTCTTGACCAATCACCACCAACCATTCTACGCTTTCAAGACCGTCCTATCTGTAGTTCGGTGATATATTTTACGCTTCCTTATCGTTTGCTTCCTTATACTCTTCCAAATGCATCAGTGTTTGTTCATTGCCTGATTGGCGGCTCGTGCAGGGTCATCGCTGCAGCAACAGCGTTATTGTTAGTGTTGTGATTTGGTTGGGGTTTTTGATAAAGCAAGTCTGTGGAACTTTGAATTATCTGTTGACTTTTCTAAGCAAAAATGCTAAGAAGTTGTTCGGATCGGAAGAACTGCAAATGTCCGCTTTTAATTTCTCAGGTGAGAAAGCTGTAGTAAACGATAACGGCAGTACTGAATGGGGAAACGTTTCCAGACATTTGATATTTCATTCCAGTTTTTTTGGTTGAGAAAAATTAGAGAATTTACTATAATTCAGGTCATCAGAGGTCACAAAATAAATGATAAATGATTCCTTGCTAAAGCGTTTTTCGTGTGAAGAGAAGAGTTTGATGAATATGATATCAGTTTGCTGACAACAGTTGGGCGGAAGACCACAGTTGAAAAGAGTGCATGTGATGTAATGCATTGCAGTGAAGTGCAGCGCAGTGAAGTGTAATGGCTAACTGAACCCATTGAATCGATCAGGTCTTTTGATCGAATTAAGCTGATTGATTTCGCTACAACTCTGACGACATTTCTATAATCCATCCAAAGTGCTTGTATAATTGGCCGGCCTATATCTGCCACTAGCACTTCTTTTGGTCTTCCTTTCTTCTTCCTAACTGTTGCAGAGACGGAACGTCACTTCACTTCGTTGAAAATATTGTTGATCGATTTGTTCATTTATCTCATCGGTCTTTTCATTCTCTTCCTTCACCTTCCACTTTTCAGTACAGACTAGATCAGTTCCAACTTTATTGTACGGTAATTTCTTGCCCTTTATCCCGTCCTTGTTTCTTTTTTATTTCGGCAACTGCGCTTATTCATGCCAACCATTTATTTGTTTGTTTCGCTCAACCTTCATTTCATTCTCCGTCAAGTGAGTTAAATATCAACTGTCCGATCGGTGAGCAGTTTGTAAGAGCACATTTACCTCATTGATTTCATGTTCCATTTTTATTTTCAACTATCGATCCATGGATTATGGTTCGTAGCTCAATTCTTTCCTCCTTATTAAATTACACTGTCGATTTCACTGGGATCTCACAGATCCGTCGCTATGTCCTTGGAACAGGACCTAGAATTGACAAATTTGGCTAAAAGTGCAAGCACAAGCACTACTGTCAACCTTGGAAGCCACGGCATCGTGCAGGTGGGAAGTTAAACTAGATACTTTTTCTAATTAGTAAGACTTCGTCTCCTGCTGGTATTATTTTTGGATGTTGAAGGCGCAACTGAAACTTTTTTCCTAATAATGGATAAGCGATAAATGAAATAATGGCACATATTTGCAAACTCTCAAATACTACTCTCGTTAGTAGAAACGTTTTCTGGACTTTAACGTTTCCTTAGCACGAATAAATGTCCACTCAATGCGTACCGCGGAAAATCACGCCCTTTGTTGTTTCCGTTTCTTTCAGGCTTTATATCTGTGAGCTTTTTCATTGACACAAACGTGTGTGTGTGTGTGTGTGTGTGTGTGCGTGTGTGTGTATGTATGTGTAATTGCACATCATTGACTTTGCGATTCTTTGAGTAATCGCGATAACGGGAAAAAAAGAGACCGATTCTTCTTTGCCAGCCTTTCTCGAATATCCTCACTTCCCTCGCCTTCAGTGCCCGTTCGGCACTTTTATCGGGACTTCTTTGCTCTTCCTGCACACATCCAAAAAGTACCTTCAGGAATATGGCATCTCTGTACTATGTAGTTCCACTGAGTGTTTCTAAAAATTGCATTCCTTCCCGCAGGTGCGTTCCTCTTTCGTGCCAGTTAAATAATCGCCTTTTACGGCATCCTTTTCTTCAACGGTGGGCCATATTTTGGTAGAGGAAGACTGAATTGATGAAAAGATAAGGGAATAGCGATCTACGTAATCTGAAAGACACTTTTGAACAGTGGCTCCTCGTCTATGGCAATGCGTAAATTGGAATACCTACAACCAATGCCACTTTTAAGTGATTTATCCATGCAGTAGAAAAGTCGGTAAGCTCATTTAAATTGTGGTAGATCTAGTCTTTCCTAAATTTTCACTTTTTGGTTTTCTTTGACTTTCACTCCTGCGACATTATTTCGGGTCGGAAGGAAAGCGCCGGTTCCGATCCTGAAAGACAGAGAGGCAAATAGCAGCAGCAGCAGCAGCAGCAGTTGTTGACTTCCTGTAGGATTTATATATCAATAGCGCTCCACTACTAACAACAGTCCTGTTTTGGTATATTCTACTGCCAACTTGTTGATTTGTTATTTTCCAACCCCCTGCAGGAAAATTTTTCTGGAAATTCTCCCTGAGGCTTGTAATACTAAAATAGTTTGAACAATAATGACATTTTTTTATGTGAAATATTTGGGTGTGGATAGGAATGTAAAGAAAGAGACGATCGATCAGCACTGCTTTTCGTATATTTTTCCAGTTTTTTCTCTTTAATTTCTGTTTATGTTTAATTTGCTCTCATCTCTATGTTGCGAAGTTACTGATATTTACACATATAACGTGTAATGCCTGTGCAGGTGCACATGAGGCATCATTGTGATATTTGATGTATCATCAATACCATAGCACCCATCCTTACGAACTTCCCTATAAGGATCTGTTGATCCTCACAGGGAAGTTCGCTTCTTGGCTACTTTTTGATTAATGTGTTCAACGTAATGTATTTCTGTGTGTGTGTGTGTGTGTGTGACAGTAAAATTATATTGTTTAGATGAGGGGATTATAAGTGAAAGAGACACTTCCAAAATGTTGCGCTCCGTATTTTTCTTCTCTGTCGAGAAACATACTTCACCCCACTCTTCAGCTTCCAGCAGTACAAGTTATATTTCATCAAAATACATTAAGTGCAATTCAACAATTGTCAAATTAATTGCAGTGGCTGTCACGTTTATTCATCTATCACACACAAATCATACAATTTGAATCAGGCAAAATACGTTTTCTCATCTACCCAAGCATCATTTCTGCTCTTCCTCATTCTCTTAGTAATTTCTCTTTTGTCCTATGTCACATCGGTCAATTCTGATTGCAAAATATGCACCGAGCAAGACGTGAACTCTTTAATTTGATGAATCTGTAATTCTTGGTTTAAGTATAACCTACATCTAGACTATCTCATCAATCATATCACTTCTCAAATATCTGATATTTGTTATGCTACTACAATACATGAGCGGGAATGAGCCCGTACTGATCAGCCGGCTTGAGGAAGGTAAAAACAGTAAAAACATATTTTTTTTTTATTTTTTATTTCTTTCAAGCTGGCCTGCTTTTGGTCGATTTTTAATAACACCATTTAAACGCTACTAAAAAAATGCGCTGTGACGGTCCAAATTTATACGTAACTTTTGTTTCTCTTCCGTCTAGAAATGCTCATTGTGTTGTTGTTGTGTGAAAAAGGTTCATTTTCCTTGTGTTCTCGATTAAGAGTGTAATTTGAATTATTTTCATCCGTGAGGAGAGAAAGGTAAGAATATGTTCGGTATAGTCGTTGATTTGTCGAGCAAGCAGAAGCCCGGAAATCTCTGTTCTTGAAGTAATTTGCTCCTTGTGATCGCTTTTGCTATGTAGAGTTTTTCCGACGTTTGGTGTCAGGTCGCTGGTTCCTAAATACGTGAATTTTCAGGTTTCAATGGAAGAGAGAACATTAGCGATATAGGTTGATCTCTGCCATCCATTCGTCAAATGATAACAGCACTGAAGATGTTTCGGTACTTGAGAAATCTTTACATTACTAAAGACGTCACTGACTTATATAGTTTTCTCGGTATTGTTTCATTATAGAGCTCAAAGACAACGAGGGATCGGTGATATATCGTGAGAAACGTGAACAATATACATGCTTCACGTTCGCTTCCAGTACTAAAAGTGTCACTGCAAAAAGTAAAGACTGGTTCTGGCTAACAGTAATTGTTCTGTCGCAGCATTGTCAAAAAGTGGACAAAAAAAAGTGCATTAATGTTATCGAAATTGTGACAAGCATAGAAATGAGAGATGATCATCAGCGCCAAGTTAGTAGCAGCAGCTCGAGCTCAGGCTTCGATACTTCAACCTTCCGTTTTAATGAAGAACCGCTTGAGCAGTGTTACGAAATTGCGGAAGAACTTGGGAAGTAAATGACTTTTTTTATTTAATACTTTTACGTAAGACATGACTTGTTTCTCATTTTTTTCTATTACAAGTGCTGAGCTTTGGGTGATAACATAACTGTAAGTGAGCGAACTCTCTAATTGCTCGTTGTAGCTCATTTTGTTTTTACCACATTTCCATTTCCATGTCGTGATTTTCAGCGGACAATTCGCCGTTGTTCGACGAATAATTCATCGATCATCGGGTGAGCAATTCGCAGCAAAATTTATCAAAAAACGACGTTATGCGACCTCCCGTCGTGGCGTTACACGCTGCAATATTGAACGAGAAGTTGATGTGTTGCGAGCTGTTGGTGGATATGAATATACCATCAAATTGTACGAAGTGTACGAAACTGCTTCGGATGTGATCCTAGTCCTGGAACTGTAAGTGCTTTGTTTCAGTATGATCCTGTTTGATATCAGTTGTGAAACTACAGTATTGATATTATATAGTGTCTTTTAAAAGCAGTACTCATTCTTATTAGAAAAAAATGCGCATTTGAGTTTGGAAGTTAAATTCTCCTCTACATCATTTGTCTGAAGAGTTAAGTTGAGCAGTTTCGTTCTTATTTGTATTTCATTCTGTTTTTCTCCTTACTATTATGCTTTAGTTTGAATTTTTGAATTCGTTGGTTATGAATTCACATTGATAGGTTGTACATTGACAGTTCAGAAACTCTCTATTGAATATCTGATAAGATACGACCTTTACGACTAGAAAGGAAGAACATTTAAAACATAAGCAGCAAGTCTATGATAATTATAAAACGAAGCAGCCAAAACACGAAGAGAATAAAACGGAGTCAATAAGTAATCCAACAAGACTGATAAGAGATTGCAAAGATGAGGATAATCTAGCCTCTTTGCGAAGTTTACGCTGCAAAGCAGCAAAATGTATAGGAAGCAATAGTACAAAGGAACTATAAAGTCTGAACCTTCTGACTAGAACCAAAAAAGCTACCCAACCGATTAAAAATCTTAACAATACTAAAATTACTATGAATTTCAATATCAACAGCAGCAATGTGCACATATGATGGCCTGCATCTAATGTATCACTGATGATACAACCTCACGTTGTGATGACTTACATCGCTAAGATTCAGAAATGTATTCGTTGGGTGGTGAAAAGAAAACTATCAGAAGAGGAACTTGAACTATTTCTATCTGTCGCAGAGGATTAGAGTAGAGGAGGAGGTCCAGGAAGAGTAAGGGATGTTCTCAATTGCGAGAGACTAATGAGAAGGCAAAAAGTTCTTGATCAAATAGGATCAATTGACATGCTTTCAAGAGTTTCGGGTGGAGAGTTGTTCGACTATGTCTCAGCTAAGGAGTGCCTTGGTGAAGCCGAAGCAGCGGCTTTCATCCAGCAAATTTTGTTCGCTATTAAGCATTTGCACCACAATCACATCGTCCACTTGGATATCAAGGTAGTTTTGCTTGACCTTTCTCGAGTATCGCTCTTTAAAAATTGCGGCAACTTAGATTTATTGGATATTTTTGACTTGTAATTTCCTGTCTTTCGACACATCGTACAGACCGCTTGACCAAGTAACTTCAACTTCATCCTTTCTGACTTTTCTGTAAGCCAACTTTTTTTCCCAGCAATATGCATTTGTTTTATTTCAAGAATTAAATTTTATTCCAGCCAGAAAATATAATGCTCAGGAAGAGAGGAGAATCGAAAATCAAACTTATTGATTTCGGTCTCTCAAGAAGAATTTTACCGGGAACCGTTGTTAAGGATATGATAGGTACACCTGAATTTGTAGGTAAGTTCATTTCACTTCGTTTCTTTTAGCGATCTTTTATTTTATTATTTTCTAAAATTAAGATTGCAGCATAACAACAGATGGATTATTTTATGATACTGATTCATACTACATACTTCAGAATGGATAATATGTATCATTTTATTAGACTAATATTTACTGCAGGAAGCGTCCTTTTGTTAACTTTATAAGTAGAAAGTTAAGACTTCTGTCTCAAAGTGACATATCGTCCTTCTTGCTGGTTTAGATCGCTGATTTAATTTTTTTTCAGCTCCCGAAGTGGTCAACTATGAGCCCTTATCTTCGGCCACCGACATGTGGGCGTTAGGCGTTGTAACGTATATACTGTTAGTTTATTATGTAGATTTCTTCAGCAACGAAATATTTTTATTACACTGCTTATTTAGGTCCTGTTTAGCGTGAAGGACTGTTATTGACTAGACTCATAATACGTCAGACTATTACGGATCAAGTCTGTTATGGATCTCCGATTATGCTCCTTTCACCTTTACGTTTAAAACTTCCTATGACTGACTTCGTTATTGAACATCTAGTATAGTTTTATCACTTAGGTACTAACAGTCTTTTCACCAATTTTATTTCAGGTTAAGTGGTGGTTCACCCTTTCTTGGTGAAACGCGCGATGAAACGTTTGTAAATATATCAGCTGTAAAATATCACTTCAGTGAACGTTATTTTGATCATATTTCACCGTACGCAAAGGATTTTATTAGCCACCTTTTCGTTCGAGATCAGCGTAAAAGAGCCACGGTTGACGAGTGTCTCAGACATCCTTGGATTCGAGGCGTACGTTTTTTATCACTCTCTAAAGACCTTTCTAATTTTACCACTAAGATTTTCATCATCTATTTCCGAATTACTCACAAAAATTAAACTCCCAAAAAAATTTTGATGGCGAGACTGGTTATTTTATTTTTGAGAACTTTTTTTGCTAAGGAAAAAGCTCAATATAAGCTAAGGACACATCTTATACTGATTGCGCTAAGAATATGAATATGAAGAAAGTTTTCATTAATTTATGTGAAATCTCATTTTTCACTGGCGGGTTATTGCACTGTTATATTATGTCGTTTGTTTAGAAATGTCACATTCCCATTTTGTTTTACTCAATAAACACACATCGTTATAAGTATACATATTAAATTCAGTCTGTAGGAGCTGGATTTTGTTTACATCCACACTGAAAAACAGTCAATGATAAAGTAATAGAAATTGGAGGGTGGGAGAATGAATAAGATTTTTGAACGTATATGACCCTATCATTACTAAAAGCATTCTTCCGGTAAGGTTAGACTAAGAATAAATTAAAGCGATAGTGAAAAATGATATTGAAGTTGAAATTAATTGACTTCACGCGTTCACACAATACAGGTAATCAAAAGTGCACTCTCAATCTGTAGTCAACCAGTCAGCTGTTCTGTATTGATAAAATGAGACTGTTACTATTTGCCAAAAATCTATGATTAGTAATGCCTTGTTGACTAACGCTGCTCGCTTTCTTAATCGTCATCTTCTTGTAGCCTGATGGATCGGCTAATGATGTTCGCCAGCACTCGATGATTTCTATGGCTCAAATACGTTCTTTTAAGATACGCTTAAAGTGGAAGGTATTTATTCAAATTTAGATTTAAATATTCAACTTCAGTGAAGTGATATAACTCAATGTTTACCATATTTTCTTGGTGGCATCACGACATTTCCCAACCTGAATGCAATTATGAATATAGAAACTTTCTTTGCCTAAGATTGCTATATTTCATATTCTCGACAGAACTTGAATTCCCGATCTTTGGAACTTGCAGCATAGCATAGCGCGAGATGTGAAGTAGTCGGCATATTTCACTTTTTCTAAGATGAAGTTAGAAATTGAAATTTGAATAAACGAGAATGTGCTAGCCATGAATGGTGTAGGAAATGATATAAAAAATGGAATTATTTGATTTTTTATATCCACACATTTGATAAGGTGGAAATGAGAACAAGAAAAAATCAGAAGAAAACTTTGAATGTTTGGTCTCTATTTTAAAATGACACTGCGCTCCTGCGTCTGAAAAACATGTTTTGCTGGTGTTTTAGATTTTCTGATTTCTCCTCTTTTATTGGAGTAATTAGGTTTTATTACTAACTTTTATTAGGTTTCAGGTAACTCTTGTTGACGCTAGGTTTCGCTTTTGATTTCTTCTTGCAGCCCATTTTAGTTTCCGGATTTTTTACTAGAAGTTAGTAAGATTATGAAAAACTATAAGATGGCCCTTTCCTTCTTTGCGACATTTTCCTTTATCAGTGACAGCCTTGTAGTCATTTCAAACCGTGCCGATGATCGCTCATCGCTGCTGCTGTAATTTTTGTTTCAATGAGTATAGCATGAAAGAGTTATGTTTCAGAGGGTTGTGGATATCGTAATAGCTTGCAATAAAATAACTGCAGATGCGCGATTCGCTGTGCGAAAGGCTTTGGAAGCTGGTCGATCAGTCAGTTCACGATTCGACCCGGTAAGTTTCTCTTTAATTGTCTGTTTGATGTAGCGAGCTTCGCCTTGAATTCTGAATGAATGCAGGAAAGGAATGAGATCGGTTGCGTATTGCCCGCTTTAACGTGGGTGATTTCTATAGGGACTAGCTGATAATTATGAACTGTGTCCAAGTTTCTTTTGTTTTTGCAGTTATTTGGAATGAAAATGACATGAAGAAAAAGTGAAACAAGGTTTAGTTCATAGCCTTGACAATCCTATCTTCCTCTCTGTTTCGAATGAAAAGGGACTCATTTGAGAAATACACATAGTTGAGTCAGACACAGTGAAAAATGAAATGAAAGATGTCTGAGGAAGGATAGTCTCCAATCGGTTTAACTGTCAACCAAAACCAAAGGTTTGTCACATAACTGAGACACTTGAAGCATACTGCTCAAAGAAGGTGTAGGTTATATTTGCTTCAAGTGAAACTTACGGTACACTGCAATTACTCACTAATCACGATCTATCTCAAGCTTCCTATTTCCATTATTTATTGTTTCCACGTGTTTCTGATTCGGTACCATCGCATGCATCACACTTCTAAATGACGTGACCTACTTTTCTCATTACTTTTGATAAGCAAGCATGTAAAACAGGAAGAACTAATCGTGTCAGCAATGCTGATTACATGTGAAGAAGGTAATTTGGCTGCACTTGATCAGTTGGCTGTACTACATCGGATCAACTTGAATATCGCCAATCGAGTAAGATTTATAGAGATAAACTTTAAAATGATATTATCATCCATACCTACTTACTGGTTTAATGAATATGTCACCAAGGTTTACATGTTCCCGGTTTAACATTAAATTTTTTACAAGTTGAAGTTCCCTTGAAATGAAATAGTTATGAACCTCGGTTTCCTTTACAACAAGAACTTTAAGATAGCGAGTTACTTCTTTTGTATTGCCGATGTTTAATATAGGTCAACAAAGATTGGTACGTTTGTTCTTGTTGAAAGTGTTTTAGATGGGTGAAACAGCCATGCACGTGGCTGCAGGTGCAGGACAATTTGATGTCGTGCATTATCTGCATATGAAGGGCGCTGCACTAGATGCATCTGATCGGAGGGGTGACACACCGCTGTTTTGGGCTGCACGGAATGGCCATACGAATATCCTAGGCTATATCACCAACGAGGAAAATGTGAACATTAATGTTGTTAATAAGGTTTGTTGTTTAGTTCACGTTTACCTATATTTTTGTATAACTTACGAATAGCAGGTGTTCCCTAATTCCGCTGATCATCTTGGCATTTTCCGATGGCGATCTATTGAGCTAGAAAAAACTTTTCGATTCTTTTAGCCTGTGTCGCTGTACCCTTCAGTCATTGTGCTATAGATGGATTAAGTGGCCACTATCAAAGATTTTTTCCGAATTGTTGTTAAACGGAAATAGCCACTTGAAATTGATATCTGTTTGTGAAGCATCCCAATAAGACGAAGTAGTAGTGAAAATAAGTTGCAAAGGACAAAGTTGGTCCTAACTGTGAAATATTACAGAACAGAGAAAGTGTACTTCACGTGGCCAGTCGTTATGCACAGCTTGAATCGGCGATGCTATTACTAGAACGTGGAGCTGACTCGTCGCTGCAAGACGAGGTATAATTGACTGACCCTTTTATTACTTTTTTTAAGAGAAGGAGATGGTTGTTAGTGTTCTGCTTAACTTTTCTTGACATTGCAGCACGACGAGACAGCATTGCACATTGCAAGTTGGCATGGTTATACAGCACTTCTGGAAGTATTGTGTAGGTTCAATCCACCTCTTCATCTGAAAAATCAGGTTCGCTTCGGATAACAATCAGAACCCCTTTGAGCCAATCTGACAGCATCAGTTGTTCTGACTGTGGGGTGAAATGAAGAGAGCTTCCGATTTCTGCTTGACTTTGTTGTTGTAGGAGAAAGAAAGAGGTGTGTGGCATCTCTGAAAAAGCTATTCCACTCACATACACCATTCTCTTCTCCTTCTGAAAATTGATAGATTGGTGCGGAATGTAATTCTTATCTTGGTTGGGCTTCTAGTGTTCATTGTTACATTTTCGAGCATACTCTACTCTCCTTTTTTGTCCGTCAAATTGGTGGTGGGTGGAATTCAAGTCAACCGAAAAGAGTTTCAAGTCATCTTTGTTAGTTCTTTTTGGACGTTTTAGTGCATCTGTATGTGTGTTTATGATTGTGTATATTTGGACATTGAGTTTTGACCAATTAAACATAGAAATTTCAATGAAATTACTTGATAACTTTAATGTTTAGTGCAGAATATTTGGATAAATAGTTGTGGAGGGCTGAGAATTATTTGTGAAAAGCAGCTGCTTCTAATGATTAAACTTTGAGTGCTATTGATTTGAGAAGAAAGGATTTTAGATCAAAATTTGAATCTGTGAAATTTGTCTGAGTAAATGAATGCTGCAAATGAAAATTTATAAGATGAGTTTCAGTTTTTCGTATTCCATAGTGATGAATTGCTTTTTAGCAATACGTTTGGGGTATGTGGAGTGGAGTGAAGGAAGGGAGAAGAAAAGAGAAGCAAACTAAGTCCTGTGGGACAGTTTCGTAAAAAGACCAACTTTTAGGAACGGAATGACTCTTTCGAAATCTCCGACTTCGATATTTTTGTTAAGGCGTTCACACAGTTGAAGACCCACTGTTGAAAGTTGTATAGGTGATTAGGAAGGATTAGTATATCGTACAGTGGAGCGGAATATTATTGTCCTCTTGCTAGTGATAATGAGAGTAATGTTGTATATTTTTACGTCGACTGGGGTAACGGTGCGCATTTCCTAAATTTTATTTCACTTTATTTCTAGTAACCAGGGTGGTAAGTAGTAAGTAGCTATGGCAACCGGATAAGATCGTCTAACGACTAGAGTTGTGACGGTTTTTGATAGCTTTTTTGGTCGAGAAAGCTCTTTTCTTTCTTCTCGATAAGCATCGCAGACCACTAGGCCTCTTTCTTCCATGGAAGAACACCAGTCTTCGTAGAGAGAGAGTCAACTGTTTTTCGTTAATGACTGGAATGAACATCGATATAGATCTATCACTTCATACGCAGATTTCTTGCTCATCACCTCATGAAAATTGTCTATGTTCTTCTTTCTGCTGCATCCGCTCGTTCATGTTCATCTTATGAAAGAGTTTCCGGATAGGATAGGTAGAAGATATAACCTTGTATCTGGCAAGAGCTGATATTAATATCAGTGACAGAAGTGTGTGATAGGTATTTATTCGTTGTAATTAATCTTCGATATAACTGGATGAGTTCCGATTTGATGAGAATAAAAATGTGGAAATAATGTGTCTCTGTCCTCTGCCGGTACCAGCAAAGCTGTGATTTCATTTTCATATCTATCCGTTATACATTCCAATTGTCTCCTCATCCTTTCCCGTTTCTTTTTTTTTTCATCGAAATATTGACGTTCTATGCGCCTCTATCATTCACTGGCTTATCGTTTCCAGCTTCTTTTGCTTTACCTTCTTTCGCTCTCTCTGACACGTTCTGATGATGATTTGAATGTGCTTCCTATGGTTCAATAGGAAGAGTGCAGTTTTACTTCCACTTATTCTTCATGCATCTATCCTTCTTATTATCCATTGAATATGAGCCCTACCGCCCAGCATTCTGTCCTTTGAGCAACTTTTCTCAGCTTGCTAAATTCAATCTTTTGAATGTAATCACAGTAATCATCGTGTGTGGTAGTTTCATCGTGCGTCCTCGCTTCATCACGGAACGAGCAGTATTTCAGTAGAAGATCAGTTTGCTATTTTGGATGTTGGTAGGTGTGAAAATAATGTAGACTGATTATAACGGTGCGGTCAGTGATGGTGACAGCAATTTAGCCATCATTCAAACCAATACCCCAATACCTTAGATTTTACTGCTGCTGCTGCTGCTGCTAATACGACGATCAAAACTACATTGAGCTGTATGGATACATTCTTTGTACCTTCACAGCTTCATCCTTTTTCGGCATCTGTAGTTACGGTCTGATACGAAGCTCCGATTCGATAAAACATTTCCATGATTCAACCCAACCGCTTTGCTTTTGTAATACGATTGCTATTAACGAGAAATGGGATATGAACATAGACGGTAGATGGAGATAATCTCATAAATCTCCTGCATTCCATTGAACTCCATCTTGTACAGATGTCTGACCATCAGTGACTACGCTGGTTTCATCGTCACAAATGCACCTGCTTGTTGCTCAGGCTTGGTATATCAGCTGCACAACTCATCTGTTCAAGAATCAATCCAGGAATCTCGGGTATTATTGGTTCGAGATCAATGCCCATCAGTGCTACACTACCATCTCCGTGTTCGCGTTTAACATTCACTACGACGAAATTTATTTCACTCATTACTGATATGGAGCAAAAGTGGAATGGTGATTGTGGACCTACAACGGTTAGTCTTTAACGAATCATTATTCAACATAAATCATCCTTATCATGTAAATGTGGGTGGTGTCGTCTGAATTTTCATGGCCAGAGTGTTCTTGACTATCCTCATTTGAACAAGGATTGAATGTCTTTCCTTCATCGTCCTCAGTTGCCCTTTCTTGCTTAACCTTGGGCAGTATAGATGAGATGGATGGAAGGGAGCGTGTTGCATGACGGTTTACTGCTTATGCTATTGACGTAAGTTTAGTTGTATGATAAGGAAGTTAATTTGTTCATCACATGGCAAGGATGCATCATCCTCTCGAAAACCGAGTTGTGCTTTTTGGCTGTAGACTAAGAGCCATGTTAAGGGTGAGAATATGTTTTACAGACTCTGAAGTGACGACTGTTCCACATGCATTCTTTTTCTTTGTGAATTTCTTTTTCTCATTTTCTTTCCTTCCCTAAAGTCGGGAATTGTTGTGCATCTCTGCGCCATGTATCGCCACGTTCTACTCCATCAAATATTTTTGTGCAGCGGAAATTTGTTGTGGTTAGATCGTTGCATGAATGAGAAGTAAAATTACATTCACTGATAAGCATTCATCAAGCAATCTTCAGTTTTCTACAACTTCTATCGCATGTCGCAAGTTTCGTTCATTTCTTATATCTTTAATAATTCTTGGAATTTCTTGTTCCAACGGAGGAGGATTTAATTTTAATTGCGAAGGAAGGATATCCAATGCGAGGATATAAAAGAAAAAATTGAGATTTTGAGGTTTGTCTATGACGGTTCTTTCCAGGTCTGAGAAAGTCAATCGGTCGAATCTCCTTGTGTGGTATTAGCGATAATGACGGTGGTATTGAGGTAGAAATGGAGAATGAGAAAAAGAGAGTGCGTGGTGTCGGCCAGTAAAGTTTGCAGAGGGCAGATAAAATCGCCTATCACTCGGCAAGGATGGGAGGGAGTTCTATTCGGTCCGCATATCCTCATCCCTCCACTCCTTTATTTCGCTTTTGAGAACTATTAAAGATGAGAACAATTCAAAAAGAAGCTCCGTTAAAGGCTATAAGATATACCGGACATTTAGGCATTTGCATATTGGAAAGTTCCACTTTTTGTTTGAAATTTAAAAAGAAAGCAGTGAATTTCAGAGTTAGGGTTCGCTTTCTTCCTATAGGTGAAACTCCGTAATGCCATCACACCCTATGCATGTATGTGTGCGTGTCCTTGCATGACTCTTTTCTTCCTCAATATTATCCATATGTAACCTTCAATCCTAAAAGTAAGTGAAAGGATGTATTTCTCAAAGGTAGATCTGCTTTAATTTCCTAAAAGAATGAATCCTAGTGGACTGTTCCAGGAATTTCTGGGTAATATTCTGATGACCGATTACAGGATGGTGAGACGGCTTTACATTGTGCAGCAGCTCGCGGACATGTGGACTGTGTCCAGTCGTTGTTGGATGCCGGAGCGCCAGTGGATTCAGTCGATCAGGTTAATGTTAATTTTTGAAGAGTATTCACGATATTAGCTTTTCTTTTTATTAAAATACATTCATCACATTTGCTTCTTTTCCGCAATATCAGGGCAAAGTTTATTTAGAAGCATTGGTGAAATTTAGTGTTTCAAGAAGGTTCAAAAATTTTTGTTACTCGTAGAAATTATAAGCGGTGTGATTTTGCTATGTCCTGCTTATATGAAAGGGTGGCATTGCGGTAGCAATATGCATTATCTGTGATTTTTGTTCCTTTTGTTCAGTGTATTTTCAGTTGGAAAGTCTTCCATTGATAATAACTGAATTTTAGTTCTGATTTTTGGAGTGTTTAAAATTTTCGAATGCTTTTCAGACCGGACAAACGGCGCTACATCTTGCTTTGCGACGTTCACATGTCGATATCGCATTGCTTCTGCTAACAAAGGGTTGCAAATTGGATATACAAGATGAGGTCGGTCGATGATTTACATGGAGGGATAGTTAGATTACTCAGAACTTAATAAGATTACCTCGGTTTTTTGTCAAGAAGTGTGAGCTTCGTAAGGTTCGCAGGCGAGCTGGTAGCATGTAATCCTTCCGTCTCGCAGAAACACTCGGGTGGGAAAATTTATCAACTCTCTCTCGACTTTTTTATTACAGGAAATAAAAAAGGAGATGTAGTAATATCTCTGCCCTACTTTTTATTGAGTAAATTGAAGTAAGCTGTCAGTGAGATCTGATATTACTTTCATCAAAATGTAACATTCTTTTAAGGGTGATTGCATGTGTTGTTGTATGTGAAGGGAGATACCTGTTAGTGAGATATTGATCCGCCATACTATCTCTCTTTTTACTCTCCTCTCTTCTTTCTTTCATTCTCCCAATTTGAAAAAAGGTGTGTGCTTTTTAGAATGGTGACACGGCTCTGCACATCGCCTCTCGTATCGGACTTCTGTCGGCTGTCCAAACGCTTTGTCATCTTGGTGCTGTTGTCGACATTGTTAACCAGGTGCCAGTGTTTTTTTTTCCTGTTAATAAATGTTTTTAAGTTTTCCAACTAAACTACACTGGAATTTAACATAAGTTATATTGGTCACTGCATGACATCCATCTCGTTTAACGTCGGATTTTAAAGACAATTTGTTTGAAGATGAAAGGATGAAAATGTGTGTGAATTTGAGTTTGGATGGAAGAATAAATTGGATGATTTACTAATGAGTGAGTATAAGAATAAGTTGGATGGTTTACTTCTCACATTCTTGGTTCTTGGTTGTTGAGTAATAAAGGAACAAATGGACTTTTCCTCTCTTGTTGTGATACTATAACATTGATGTTGTTGCGATTAAGACTGAACCAATTTATGATTCTGCGCCAAGCAGTTGCTCAATGAGTGATGGTTTTCACTTTGCTCTTGTTTGTGCTACATTCTCTTTGACCGATCAGGTAGTGGTTTTATCAAAAGTTGCTATTGTATCGTGGTAAAGTTTTATGAGGAGATGAGCCATTGCATTTCAACATTGCATACTATTGGATTATATGCTGTTTTTTTTGAGGTCATTGACTTCAAAAGCAACAACTTTGTTAAAGTAGTTATTGCTGTATTGTTCCGTTTTCCCTTCCGCTAACTGTAAATTTGTGGAATCGGCAGAATGAGTAGTTTGGTCGAACTGATTCGTTTACAACGATTCAGGAAATTTCCCCTTCATTTTTTGTTGAAAACATTTGTCTTCGTAAGGTAGGTGTGCGGCGCACAGAATGCGAGTTTTTATGTTGTGGGTAGCAGCCATTGCAATAGGCAAGAATTGAAGAACAGAGCCGAACGAAGTCTTTCTTCTACACTTTTCCTGACTACTTTTCTTGATTATATAGCTCTCATCAGTCAATCGCTTCTGTTGTATATCATTAAAATTTATCACTAGCATTGAAACTGTTGTCAGTGCATCGTGGTGCTTATGATTGCGAGTGTATAGCTGTCGCAGAATTGCAACTTTCATGTCATTGTACTTTAGTGCAAGGATTTGTGATGCTTATGCATTACTGAAGGATATTTTGTTGTAAATTTTGTGGTTTTCAGGACTATTTTTGATTTCAGAACTTATTGACACCATTACATCTCGCTGCTAAAGAAGGTCATATTGAAATTGTTCGCTGTTTATGCTTGTTCGGAGCTGATGTTCTTCGGAAAAACAAGGTATCAAAATTGTTCGGTTTTTAAACTTGGAATTTTGCTCTTGCCAGGAATCCTGGAAACACGATATTCCACTCGATTGACCGTATCATGAGCGATATACAGCTTGACCTTTCTTTTTTATTCGTAGTGACACCCCTTTGACCCCTAAAGAAGGCTATGCATAAGAAACATTTTTCCGTAACAGCTTATAAATTACTTCTTTCCTTGTATTGAACATATCGCAGTCACTCTGTTAATCCTTTTGATTCCTTCATTTTTTGCTCTATTCCACTAACATGACACTTAACACCTAAACATAGCAGCATTAAGATTGCTAACAGACCTTCCATTGATGCATTGAATTCTGGGAGTACACGCTGATGATGTTTTGAATCCAAAATGATTGTTTTCAAGTGAATGCTTCCTCTGTTCAAATTTTAGTCTCATTTTCTTTCTTTTGTTTAAGATGATTCCGGAACAGGTACTATCCCACCTTTGTCTTTAATCCAATGAAGGAGTAACAGTTAGTTAATGTCTTACACAACTTTCTCAATTGTTGCGTTACTTCGCGTCCTTTGCAGTCTTTAATCTTTCTAAGTTTCATTTCATTTGGTTTTCGGGCAACATATATTGAAAAGTTAGCTAAAATACTGGTGGTACTTTCTATCATTCTGATTCAATTTTTGCTTTTGTTTAATTTCAGGATGGACTTACAGCTGAAATTGTTGCGCTAGCTCAAGAGCATACTCAAATTGGTACACTTTTAGCGAAAATGAAATTAGTTAGTTCCTGTATACTTTAATATTGCCTTACCTATTTATTTCATTTGTTCGTCAGTTGTTGAAAGTCGAATATCAAATGAATGGTTTTTCTAATTCTATTTTATTGGGAAAATTTCCGTAGTTGCATGTTTATATCGTTTCTAGGATCAAACACGTGATGCTTACGTGGAACAGTTATGTCCCCTGGAAATTCCATTGCGTCGAATTAAGTTGAAAGTATTCGGACATGCTGGTGTGGGCAAAACCCGACTGATATGTTCCCTTCAGAGTGGCAGTATGATTGGATCTATAATTGGTGCCGTTCAACGACGTTTTTCAGACAATCCATCTCCTTCCTCTTCAATGTCTGCATCAAATCCCTCTCAAGGTTGTTCGTTTTAACTGGACCACATTATTGCTAGTAGCAGATCATCTAAAATATTATTGAAGGAACTTTCACGAACTAAGTTCATTCCACCAAAAGTATCCATTATCTTTAGATGAAGGGATCAATTCGTTTGAGGATTCAGTGGGATCGAACAACAACATGAAATGTAGCCGAAGGCGAGTGGTACCACACTTGCAATATACTCGTGGAATTGATGTGCAGAATGTCATGCTCCAAGGTATAGTTAGGCCAAAATCTTTGGATTCAGGGCATGAATTTCTTCCTTACCTTCCAGATATTTATTTTAAACATAAAAAAAATTTCACTATTTTTGATTTTAAAACTATTGTAAGTATTACAGAATTAGAAAGTGAAATTAAGACACAGAATGATTGTGGCACCATGACTCAGCAAAAGTGTTGCTAAATTTTTTCTTATTTCCAAATTCGATTTGGGAATAGTTACGCATTGCGAATTTTAGGGTGTGGTGAATTTTCGGTCTGGGAATTTGGTGGTTATGAACCATATCACATGGCATATGATCATTTTGTTGGCAATACCGACTGTGTTCACATAGTTATATATCGTTGTACCGATCCAACAGAGATACAATACAAACAAGTGCTTTACTGGATGAACTTCTTGAAGGGACGGGTTACTCCAAGTGAACCGATTGGACATTGCGGAATCATTTCACGAAGGAGCAAGGTGACAATACCTTCACATGCCATTATATTTTTGTGGAATAAAAAAGTCTCTAACTTTCGGAGGTTTTATTAAGGCATTAAATTGAGTCACACCGAACTCGGTAAAAATATTCTCATTTTTAGCTTGTTTTATGGCAAAGTTTTTTTAGTTTGTGGCGAAATTTTTTCTTTGGAAGATCTTGCATATATATATATATATATATATATATATATATATATATATATATATATATAGCAGAAGTGCTAAAAATACACAAAGTAATTGTCCAGGTATTTCGTTTAAGTTCACTAAGTTCATTAAATATAGCCAACGACGATATATATATATATATATATATATATAGGTAATAATAGTTGGCAGCCATGCTACGCCAGCACTTTTTCCGCAACGGAATAGCGATGGCGATTACGTGTCATCGGATGGTGATGCAATGCTGAAAACTATTCGTTTACGTTTCGAGACTCACTTTGATATTCACGATCAACTGATTCTGCTCAATTCAACTCAAAATAATTGTCCAGGTATTTCGTTTAAGTTCATTAAATATAGCCAACGACGAGATTTTGATGGTGTGGAAGTTGAAATTAGAGAAGATTGAAGGAAAACATTGTGATGTAGGACAGAAATTAGAATTGATGACGACTTTATGTTTTGAATTATAGGAATGAAATCACTCAAAGCATTTCTTTCAAAAGCGCGCGAGTCCATACTTTCGGTAAGCCATTTTGCTATTCAGCAGAAATTGCAGTTGTGAGCATCGCAGTGAATGAGTGCATCCGACATGCACCTCTTTCAACCAAAAGGTGCACTGTATTGAACAACAAGAAACTGGCTAAAATGCGTAGATCTACCACCCATAATCTTTTTATTAACATTTTTAAGTCGGTTTGTTTCGTGACATTATTATAATCCTTAGAAAACCCTTTTTTGTTTGCAGCGGTTACAAAAGCCTTTGGGTTTATTAGATACGACGGTACAGTACATTTCGGGTTTGCGGAAGCAGCATGCTTTTTTTCCGGTGATAACATGGCCACATTTTACCGCTTTGGTACGGAATGAGGTGAATTCACTAGCTGGTGATAACCATTGCAGACAGTTAATCCAACAACTGCAACTTATTGGCGAGGTTCAGCACTTTTTGTTGAAGCTTGGATATTTTGTTATTCAAGCGATGAAATATTAGGTTTTATCTACCAAAGGTGCAAGTGTTATTGTTTTCGTTTCAACTGCTGAATTCATTTTATAGTATTGGAGTGTTATTAAGAAATTGAATTTTTGAATCTTTAGACTAAAAATAATCATTGATGCTGTAGGACTGAAAACAGTAATAGTAATAGTGAAATGAAGAAAAAATTTTGTGAAAAGTTAGTGTGAAAGTGTATATTTCGTTTTGATATGAAGTAAGGAAGTAAAAGTAAAAAATCTTACTGGATTATTACTTACCGTGGCAGCGAAAAATATTTATTTGAAAATTGTGAAGTTAAAAGAAAATTAGGTTTTATCGAAGGTTAGATTTGTATTTTTTCAGGTCGTCTATCTACGGGACGAGGTATCAGAATTGGATTATGTTGTATTGTCACCAGAATGGCTTGGTACCCACGTACTTGGTAACCTCCTGTCAGCAGAATTCCTGTCACGTTGTCATGTGAATGGTTGTTATTCAGTCATTGATTTTGCACAAATTTATCCGGAAATCTCGGATCCAGCTGATTTGCTACGGATTTTGGACACACTACAGCTCTGTGCACCTACTGATTCTGATGGTGAAGCGGAATTTGAATTCCCAGCGTTTAATACTTTGGATCCTCCGAAGTAAACTTTTGATAATTTTTATGAACTAATTATTTGTTTCCTTTCTAAACCTCTAGTTTGTTGCATTTCCAAGCCTCTAATTAAATTTCGAAATGAATATTTTTTCTTTGAATTCCTATGAAATTTTGCTTGCTTCTTATTCTTATCATTTCCTTCTAAATTCTCTTTTCTTTCTCTCAGAATCTACTCCCTTATAAAGTCGATATTTATGGTCATAATCGCATTCTAGAGATGTTTGGCAACGTGATCGGCCAACTTATGTTTATGGAGGAGTACGGGTTTTACCAATGCGTGGAATGGAACGCTCACTTCAGAGTACTTTTCCGCGGATACAAGTTGCGCTACGTCGATCGATGCATGATTTTCAGGTTAATCGTTTTAGATCATCTTTTTTCTTTTTTTGAAATTTCCACTAGAAGTGTAGGTCTAAATCACCCATCCAGCTCAGTTTATCGGCACTTAAATCATTCAAAAATTTAAGCACCTAACAACTGGATAGAATTTTCTCCAGGTGTATGCTTTAACTTTTCCATAGGTTATGACTTATGTGTTATAAATATTTTGTATGTCGTGCTTAGTAAGATTTATAACTTTTATCAACTTTTAGGATCCGATGGATGCAGATCTGATGCAGTGGAACGGTTGCAGCAAGATGAGTTCTGGCCAAATGGAGGCTTTGATTCGCTTGCATGGTGATGCGGTCGAAATTCAAGTACGTGGTCCATATGAAATAGCCACATCATGCTTTTATTTTCTGGAAGATATAACTAATCTTGTGGAGCAAACAGCTCAGGAAGTAGCACCGGGAATTTCGCTTGAACGACACTTTCTTTCTCCTAAGCATTTAAGAGTAAGCTTGCTTACATGTATATGTTCTTTCTCTTTATTCAGCAAAATGCTCTTGCTATAATTCAAATCGTGGTGTTTGACATTTCTCAACTAGATGTCCTTCCAATATGCATTACAAAAATATTCTGCCACGCAACAATTAACCCTAATTTATAAATCCTAGGCTTATTTCGTAATTGTGTAGTTTAAGAGTACTTTTGTTTGTCAGCTTGTCAGCCCAACAAATTGGCTGAGTAGTGAATTAGAATTTTCGATTGACTGGTGATTAATTAAAATACACGTTGTGTTACGTCACGTCTTGACAGCACTCACTCATTCGTTATTAACTTGCAATCTTCGCCAGTTAGATTTTGTGGATAAATACCAGTGGTTTCAATGATTTTTAATGGTCAAAAAAGCATTACGTTTCAGGAGCATTTCGTGAATCCGGCGGTTTATGCTCCGGAAACTATTATGGCGATGCAGCAGGCAGAATCGTTAACTATTCGCAATAATCAGGAAGGCAATGAGCTATTCACGGATGTCGTGTGTTTTGGATCGCGGGATGTAGCTGCTCTACTGACCCTCGGTATCGATGTTGGAGTTGCACAACTACAACTTGCATCTCGTTGCGAACTGGCTGCGCTTTTGGACCCTTCGGATGCCATGGGAAGAGATTGGTTGGTTTTTTTGGCAGTTGATTTGAGCTGAATTTTACTCAATCAAATGGATTTTACCATAATGCGATCAGTTTTTAGGTCTATTCTTGCGGTGAAATTAAATCTCACAGACCAGCTGCCAGAAGTAGATTCAACGGGACAAAGCCTTTCGAGAACCGACCAACTCTTGGCAGAGTGGGCGTTGCAGTGCCCAGAAACAGCAACTGTTGGTCGGTTATGCACTGTTCTCGAGGAACTTGGAAGACAAGATGCGCGAGATGCACTTTATAGGTTTCATTTTATTTGCAAACTATGCGATATTTTTACAAGCCACATTTTGAAAGAAATTTGAGATTTAACCTTTTCATGAGATTGTTTTATAGGACTGTTCCGCTATATTTGTTTGCTCCGATGGACGAGCAACCAGTGGTGCATTTAACGGATTTTGGTGATTCAGGTGTGGTTTCTTCAACGCAGTCGACTATTGATCCATGCTCTGCCTCAACTTTTTCACGGTAGATAAAAGTCTTGTTTAGAATTGATCTGACTTGAATGAATTAAAATCTGTTACTGTTGATTTCGATTAGTTGCCGGAAGCCTCTATGCTTTTTTTCAATGTTGTTCATTGCATTGTATTATGTGATGCTTGTTATGTCTAGTAAGATAGGAAGGTTACCTTCTCAAGTTTTAGTCTCCTGCAGTTCATTAGCTCGCCTAATTCAGTTTATCGCCATAATTTTGGTCCTTTTTAAGAAATTTAATTAAATGTTGCTTTTATAATGTTAAAAAGTAACTGTTGAAGACTGGAGCTCAACATTTCATTTTGACGGCTTCAATGTGATTCAGTACAACACCATCGAATAGTAATCCACACCCTTCCGGTTTGACTTAGGCCTTACTTTGCTTTTTCAAACGTTCTATTTCTTCTCTCGCATCCTTAATTGTCTTGCTTCATTTTTCCGTTTTTTGTAATTAGTAAATTATTGATGTATTCCTTGATTTTGAAAGTTGCAACAGTTCAAGGTGGAGGTTGATTTTCCCTAAGAAATTGCTCTTGATTCAAGCCCGCGAAGATCCTTAGTCTTTTTGTTTTTTGCTTATTCTGCCGTATAGAAATATGCGGATTCGGGAAGTCAACGGGTGACCTGTGTATTGATATAATATACCACTTAGTTCTTGAAATTGGCATAGCACGCTTTACCAATTCTTAGCATTAGCTGTAACTTGTCCACCAACAAATGATTCGACGTGGTAGAGCGTGCCATGTTGCGTGAGAGCGTGATTTAGTCATATGGCAAAGGCTGAGCAAAGGATGACTAGAGTTACTATCCTATCCCTTGTTTCAGCGCTTTATTTTAGCAAAAGTTGCATTCCGCAATAATAATTATATAACTTTTTCCACTGGATATTTTGACCGGAGTTCTGCAATACTTTTCCTTTAAATGTATTGGATTATAGTTGCTGATTGTGTTTGGTGGAAATCGCAGCACGACGAGCTTATTGGTGTGCGGTACCCACCCATGCCATCTAAATTTTCCTTGTTAACGTATCACATACTGCCCTGCACACACACACACACACTATTTATTGCTACTATTACTCCTCATATTGTGGATTTTCCTTATGGCAAAATGAAAAAGAAATGTTTGATATACCGCATTTGAATTTACTTTACTTTATCAATTTCACTTTCATATTGTCATGCACCTTCCTCTTATCTCTGTATGTGTGCAATAACAGTGATGGCATTTTCGTCTCTCGCAGTAGGTAGGAGCACCGGCGAGTCTTTCTTTACATCTAATAGTTGCTCCATTCTAAGTGTAATGTAATTCCTCTCCCGTCAACTCTCCCACCTTCGTTTCCTATTTCGTTCTCTTCATCCCCGCTGCATATCTGTGTAAAACTGTTGGAAAGCATTCTGAGTCACATTTTAAATATCAGGCAAAATGGTCAAGGATACTCTTTCAGGATGAACAGAGCCTACATCCAGAACGAGACAAGGAAGAAATTCGCGAAAGAAATAAAAATAAATATCTTGCTGTATTTCTCGATTTCAGTATTCAAAAAAATTGGACAATTGATTTGAAAATGCAAACCGAGAACACATATACGAGGGGAGGGATGAGATTTAGGAAGAGAATGACACGAAACCGGGGTCAAGGGTTGCAGCAGGAGCTATTGTTTCGTGGTGCCATTGCCTCCGGTTGTACGGGTTTCAGATCCTCTTGAGGTTTTCCTTCACTACAAGAACTCTTTAGTCGATCTTCCACACTGCAACAGCTCTCTCTCATTATTTCTTTACTGTCAAATTTTCTGTTCCTTGAAGAGGTTGAACTGGAAAGTTATCCTCATGAATAAGAAAGTGTGAAAATAACCGGACTTCTCAGATGGCCTCTGCTATATCTTATATAGTATCTGCTGTGGAGTGAAATTACAAACGATTTGCAGGTTGATGGGTGCCAATCCTGTACAGAAATTATTTTGAAAGTAAAATTAGATTTCTTTTTCGAAACAACGACGTAAAATGGAAGAAGTAATGGTTACTTTTACTGATTTACTTTATGATTTCCCTGCGAGAGCTTTTTGGCTTTTTCATCTAAGAGGTCTGTTTATACCTGTACCGTCTGGTGACTGGTAAGGATTTTGATCTACCGGAACCTGAATATGTATGCTAACCTAATAAGTGCCGGAGAGGTGAAAATTGAAGCAGAAAAAGGCTAATGAGTCAGGGACATCGACAGGACTGCTGATAGTGAGAAGCATGCAGACTTACTGTCATAATCTTTTACAGAGCTGACACTTTAATTGAATTCGTGCGAAGGCAATTTTCCTTAACAGGATTTTCCTTAACATTTTCAAAGAACTGCATTCCATAAATTTTCAAATTGTTTCCCGCAAAGTACTACTTTACCTTTTTTTTGCAAAAATGTCAAACAAGCGAGCGGCGACGCTACTTGCGACTAGTTCGCTGGTATTCTGCGTCACAAGCCTTAACACCAATGTCGTGTCACCGACGAACTGTTCAACAAATAGTTGTGTGAGATGGCTTGTCATTTCTTCCTGCGGTTGCTAAATCAGGTGATCGATCGTAAATAAGAATGTTAAATGTCGTCTGCACGCAGCAATGTGACTAGTGCTGTACTCAGTAAATCTAACTAACGAACTAACACCGAGTCTGACGAGTCCAACCAGAAATCGATAGCTTGAGTTGATCGAATTGAGCACATAAAGCCAGTACAGAAAATTGGTAGCTGTGAGAATTATTACGATCAGTAGCCACCACCAGAGAGCGATGTATATCTTCTCGTTGAACATATTTGCCATCAGGACGCACTGAATGGTGTGGCGGTGTACGTTGCCCATAACACGAATCTGAATTTTCCAACTTTATCACTTTTACTAACGTTCTTTACAAATACTTTGTGTAAGAAGACGAACCTTAAAATCGCACATGGTAACCCTTGGGAAGAGACCGGTACTTTGCCAGGTTTGTTGTTTTATCAGTGCTTTCGTCAGTTCATATCCATTTCCGCCCAAATAAAGCGACACTAACCAAAACTGAAAACCAATAAGAAATTTGCAAGCTGCACTATTCATGGAATTGTTGAAGGAACTTCAAATGAATAAAATTCTCACCTGAACTGTAGCATTTGTTACGAATAACAGTTTAGTTATTAGATATATTGTACTGAGATAAGACTGTGTGAGAATCCTGAAATTTTACATCAATCATGCGAAGGATTTCTGTGAGAAAACGAGCCAGTCACGCTGCCATCATCGCAAATCCGTATCATACTGTGAGCGCACGTTCTATGCTAAAACTAAAGTGAGGAGCATTAGTGTGATAAGCTAATTTTTCCCGACTTTATCAGTTGTAATGCGTTATCAGTGAACTCGACCGTTTCAAGACATATGCTTTTCCAAATCGGTACCTTGTAAAGATGACAAGTAAATTACTGTTCTGTAGTATTTTATGTAAGTGTTTGGTGGATTTGTCAGCGTGATAGATATGACTGGCGATGGCATCAACGGCATCGTGCGCCTCGTCACTACAAGGATCCATTTGACGTACACTGTTCGTCATTGATATCACTGCACGCGTCTGAACATCTGCAAGCGAATGGTTCTTTCCTTATTCTCTTTGATTTGACCATTTCTTGCTGATAACAACTGATAAAAGACGAACTTGAAGTCCAGTTGAGCATTCTCCAGAAGATATGAGGTATTACGAATAGCATTGCTTGGAGCATCAACGTGAATGGTATCCACTAAAGGAATTCACGATTTATATCATCATATCAGCATGTATGCTGGTGAATAGATATCACAGTAGAAGCACTGGGAGATAAAAAACGCTATACTTGATAGTAAGTGATAAGCTTCTGGTCACGGTGCTTCTCGTTTTGTGGTATATTCTGGTCCAGCGGAATGTAGTAGGTATTCTCGACAAAACAGTAGTTCTCCGCATACTGTTCCCATGATTTTTGTGAGGCCAGCTCGGCAGGCAACCAACATTGAATAGGATCACCGCCATAATCCTCCAAAATTCATTTTGTTTCAAGTTCGAATTCTTTCAAATTATCAACTCTAGCAAATTCTGAACTTAACTTTCAGCCCAAGACTTGAACCGATTTAATTCTCCTCATGCTAAATTAATTGCCTTTATTTCGTATCATGACATTCAATTCAGTCGATTGGAGTCCAAGTGAAAAATCATATCAGTTCCACTTAGTACCATTCATTTTAAAGCCCTCCCGATATTTAACTCATCTCCTACAACTTATTACAAGTTTCTTCGAAACCTTTGCAACAACTCTGCACTCATGAACTAAGCGACAGTTTCCCATCTGACATATTATCTAATTCTATCGTATTAGAACCAGAAGTGACGGAATTTTACTTGCCGTTCAAACTAACTAAATAACATTCCAGTATCAGATATAATCAGTATAGATAAAAGATTAAGTAATGAATGGCGTGAAGTGACCCTAACTTCCTTCATGCCTTTGAAGAAGGCTATGCTTAGGCTTTTCACTCTAATCTCTTCTCTTCTATCTTCCTCGCAGCAAACCCAATCTTTGCCTTCTCCTTTAATGTATTAAAAGCTGGCAAAGATTACAAAAACACTAGAGAGTAAAAAATATTTGATATAAGTAAGCATAGGTATTAAATACGAGAAGGGAAACGTTGTCTGAAGGAAGTGTAGGAGGAACTGTCGGAGGTCTGAAGTGTTATCAATAAATTTTTGCATTATATTAACATAAATCATTAAACTATTTGTCCCTCTGCGACGTTACGGTAGCACGGGAAGGTGTTTAATGGTGTTTAATTCTGAGTGTTTAATGATGAAAGGGAAGTTGGAAAATTGCAGGGGACGGAGGAGGCAAATTGGATTCTCTTCTACTTAGCCTGCTTTATTGTGATAGGCCTTTGAGTGAGTGCAGAAGTGGACTGTACATCTTGCTTGTGGATCCTTCCAAAAATTCCGAAACTCTCTCTTTTATTTAGATGAGGTAGGTGCGCACATGAAGAATGAACCGTTAGCCCCTGTATTATTATAAATTTGAATAATTAACTAAGAAACCTTGGCTATTATCGTGAATGCCGCAATGAGCAATATAAGTGTAGTAATGTGATAATTTAACCGATCAACGGAATCCTCTTCATAGCGTGGTTTTGTCAGCGATTTGATCACAATCGACAATTTGTCCATACCGTCAGACGATGCGATATAATGTTGTTTGGGAAGCTTTTAGTTGAGATTTAGAAATCCACTTCTGATCATCGAATCAGACTTCCTCTCTTCAGATCAATTCGAATGTTGAGTTCTGAGCTAAACATCGCTTCTATGATATTAGTTTGTACACTGAGAGATTTCGCCAATACGAAATGTACTAAAGCTAGGAAGCAGCAGTGGTAATAATGCATGTGTTCAGGTTAGGAGAGATGTGAGGAGCAGGTGATGGTGGTGCAGGAGGTAGTGAAATGCGTTGAGGACGGAGCACAAAGCAAGAAGTGGGAGATGTCATCTCCTACTTTCATCACTGATTTATTCCAATGATTTCAGAGAATTTCCAGAGCGGAAAGGACGATTTTCGCTGAGAACCAATCACGCGCTTCCTCTCTCAGACAAATCAATCCTTGCTTCGCTCCCCCTATCGCTATCTCATATCAATTTCAGATCGTTACACCTTTAGCTCTATCGGTTTCCAAAGTTCCATTATCATCACGTCATCATTTCATTCTCCGCAGCACTATCCATCTCTACTATTCCTTAAACATCAGCATACTGCATGGTATCTATCGTACAATGTTCTTTAAGAGAGAGAGAAGCATGTGTCACTGGATAGTCAATCTTTCCCAACAATCTACCATGTTTAAACCAGTCATTGAGAGTTCGAATATTTTGGATCAAATCGGGAAAATGCATATTTCCGTTCTTTTATAATTAAGAACCTGCGAAAGCTTATCGTTATTGCAATGTCAACATCCGAAACATCCAACAAGAAAAACTTTTCGTTTGTGATTTTCATCTAATTCAAGCAGTACGTAAACAACATTTTTATTAGCTACAGTAAAGTATATATCATATCAATAAAACCTCTTAATATGTACCACTGTACGGCACAGAGCCAGTGGTACACTCACATGAACGTGACTGTGGGGAAACTGAAGTGGCAACAATTTACAGCGAATCATTAAAGCCGATCTGAGGGGAGCAGGCACACCTCTCACAGCAAAATATTGAATGTGCCACATATATTCAAGACTGATAACAACGTATCAAAACCATAAGCGCAATATTGTCCAAAAAATGATAAAGAAAATGCTGGCCATTTGTTTTGAAAAAATAAATTCATAAAATTATGCACCAAAAGAACCTTGAGGAAACAAACATAAAACAAATGTACTGATTGCTTTTGAAAATATTCTCACAAATAATGCCATACATAAGTCGCGTGTGTGTAAACGCACATACGTGAATGCAAGCAAAAGGGTACATATTGCATCACAAAGTAGATGCCAGTCTTAGTATTATTCTCGTTGAGGGTGCGAGAGGGAACAGGAGCGTGGGAGGGAGACGAGTGCTATCTGCCACTACCAAAATTGTGAAAAGAAGTTGAACCAGAGTAATAACTTTTTCTGCTATTGGCTCTGCACTGTGACAAACCAAAGTTAAACCCACGGATCTTTCAGGACTGATAATATTCAGCTGTATTTGCCAATTTTGAAGCTAATTCAAAATATCTTGCTACATAATATTTAATATACTTTCTCCAGCTAACCGTTTAATTCACATATTTTTTTCCAGAAGAAAAAACATATATTCGTTATCTTTCACGCCCCTTCCGCCAAACGCAGAGTATCGGTTTCAAAAAAGAAAAAAATTGCACGAATTTTGCCAAACTGAGAAGAAATAGAAAAAATAATAAAGCACAAAATAACTTCCAGGAAAAATTTTTGAGACAGGTTATAACCACAACTAAGAAATGACGAGAAACAATAGTCAGTCTTTAATAACTTAAAAGAAATAATGTATTCGCTCATCTCAGTCCTACTCTATTTACTGACCAGAATAACTGGTGCTATTACGATAATTGTTCCGACGATTGTAATTATTGTGGAAATTGCCGTAGCTGCTTCGTTGCTGATTTCCGTAGTTGTAGCCTTAAAAAAAAACAGTACATTTGGAAAAATCAAATTCTAAGGCAGTTAATAAATCTTAACCGAAAACGAAAACGGCTTTTACGGATTAAGCTTTGTTTTGGTATTCATATAGTCAGTCCTTTCCTTCCCATAAAGCTTCTAAAAAACGTGAATAAAAAGCAAAGAACCTTTGCTAAACCTCGGTCATGGGCATTGAGGAAAATGAAATGAGTCAAGTAAATTTTAGTAAGTGAGACGCTGCACTTAAAGCAACCATACTTACGAGCTTTGTGAATGGTGTATATGTTTTAGATAATACAAATAGAATAAATGGAGTAAGAGCATAGTTGTGAGAGATATGAAGCCTTATACATTAAATTAACGATAAGCACTAACAATATATAATATATAGAGCGCAAAGGTAGAATGATCACAATGTTCCGTAACTATTAAGGTTTACCAGAATTGTAGCGATAACCACTATTCATGTGTCCACCACGGCCACCACGTCCACTCATAAATCCTCGAGGACGGCGATATGTAAGTGAGCGCACTGCAGAATGCCCAAATGTCTCCTGATTGGTCTCACGTTCTTTTCTCCAGTCCGTACGTGGTTTTCTATAAGATTAAGGCAAGTTTTGAGTTATGCATTGTAGCATAATTTTTACAACATAAAGATTGAAAAACGTGCCGCAAACATACCCTTCCTGTTTTTCAAGTGCCTCACATGAAATTCGATCGAAAAATGATGAACTTTTATCGTAGTACCGCTTTTCCTGTTCCTCCTGGCCGTTTTCAACGATCTCTTCTTCGACAACATCTGAACCAGCATCAGATCCCGTTACAGACTTCTTACTTCCATCTAAAAAAACATAAGACTTATTTGTCAACGAGTACTATCACTTCTTACGATATCATGTAATTTTGTCTAAGCATAATAACATACGGAATAACAAGTGATAAGAGAAAAGGATTAATACTCAAAATAAAGCATTCGCTATCATCGCCCCTGTGTAAATGAATTTACTCGTTGCAGAAATAATAATAGAACTTCCAAAAAGCTGCATAACTTTAGATAAAAAAACTGCGCTAATGGAACATGAATGTTATACAGAAAGCACTATGCAATTCCCACTCCCTACTGCACAATAACTAACCTTCCAGCTTGGTTTTCTTAAGATCGAAACTTATATGACTCAGTGTTTCTTGAAATTGCTCATTGGCCTTCTCAAAATCGTAGTCACTCTCAAATTTCAGCTTTTCTTTTGACTGCGGCTTGCCACTTATTCCACCACGATGACCTCCTCCGCCGCGCTGATAATTTGCACTACTTCCACGACCGGAAAAACCTCCGCGACTCTCACGATAATTATTCTGTTGTCCACCTCTTCCATAGCCTCCCTGATATGTCCCACCAACATTTGCATAATTTTGTTGTCCTGAAACTTGAAATACTTTACGATTTTGGAAACAATTACTAAAACTGTTTAAAGTAGCTTACTAGTTGCTCACTTTGCTAACAGAAAAACACTTACAGTAAGGATAAAACGTTACATATGAACACAGTGAAAATGATCAAAATACACTTTGAGGAAAACAATTCTGAGAAAGTAAGTGCATGCAAATAGTAATTAATTATTTGGACGGATTTCCATAAATCTTTCTGTGACGCCCCAGCGTTCCTAAGAAAATATGACTTATAAGTTTCAACCACTATAATTCTTTTTTCATTAATTGGAAGAAATTAAAAACTTAAATTGAAAAAAAAACTCCATACGGCTGACCAAAAAAATCTCAAACTGTTCTGAAAATGAAGGAAGAAAAACAATCAGAAAATCTCTCAAGCTTCCTCCCTACACCAGTAAAGCCCAAAGGATGTGTGAACCGACGTTCAGTATTAAACGATCCTTGATGTATCTGTTGTTGGAAACCACCACGGTTTTTAGCACCTGTCACAGATTGCATCGGATTTGGCAGTGAACCTGTACGTTGATTTCGTCCAGCACCAGGAGCACGCGAATGTGCTGGATCTTCTGCTGGGGAAATGCGATTCGGTGTGCCAGAACGCGATGCTTCAAATATATTGAAATCAGATGTTGCAAACAAATATACTAGAAATTGGCACAATGATATATTATACTTGATAATCCGATTGTGATCCAGTTGATCTGCCATTCTTCTATCGATTTATATAAAACAATATTTTCTTGGGAACCTAGCACAAAAACTGGCATAAAAGTGCTCATCTAATATAACCGTTAAGTTAAATTTGCAACTTCTAAATTCAACGTTAACTGAGCCAATCAACCTAATGATAAACTCACATCCAGCGCTAATGATGTTACTGCCTACAGGTATGCTTGGAATTGAGGGATGCATTGGGATGGTACGTCCAGAAGAAATCGACAGTATGGCTGGATCATATGCCAAACCGCTGGCAAGTTGAGGCACCGGTTTGGGTGTCTCACATACAATCAGATCTTTGATGTCTGTTGCTTTAAAAATAATATATTCATATATGTCATCACGCGCAGCAACTGGATTTGGTGTTGGTCTGTCTTCCGTCCCAAACGAACGCACTGAAACATATCACATTAGAACAGCAATTCTCGCTAAGAGATCAGTTAAGACAAAAAACCGCTCCAGCTTGGTCGTTTCGCTTAGAGCAAAAGTTTGACGGTGGTGATGTAATACTGGGCATACACCATGAACATTTTTGGAACACTAGTCATGTCATTGAAATCCTGATGCAATCGGGAGCCATAGTTTAATTAGCAGAATATCAGCACATGCGCAAACCAAATTTTTTACCCACTGTCAGTTTTTATTCAATACAAAATGGCTGTAATAAGTGTTGGTCTGCCTTTCGTCCCAAACGAACGCGCTGGTATCAACGATACATAAAATCAATAACTCAATCTAACATTTAATTTGGCATTAGAGTGGTACAAAGCAGGAAATTCGGTACAATAACCTTTTGCAAGAGCAATAGTTGATTCATTGGTATCGACTGTGTATAATATTCCTTCGTAGCGTATATCCAACTTGGAAATCAAACTTATTCTGCTCCCAATGTAAGGAGTTTGCTGCGCCATTATGTCACAGTTATACACCAGAATGAAAAAAGCAACGAATAACCCCTACCTACCCTGAAGAAAATAACATGCTATACGATAGTGAACGGAGTAACGACACATTCACGCGAAATAATTAGCCTGAAATTTATGGACCCTTACCTTCTGTATGTTATTTTTCAAGTATCTACCACAACTTCTTAACTACTACTTGATCATGCGAAATATATGGAAAATATGTACACAGACCAAAGAATAACATTTGATTATCTCGCAAAGAATTCTTCCAACGCAGTCTTACTTATAAAAAACTCAGGTTTTTAAGATCTGTCAACTAGTTTGTTTCCGAAAATCAATTGCGAACAAAATTTCCACCTGGAAACTTGAACATTATAAATTAAACAGATAAAAACATGCAAAAGCTTAAGAACACGTGAAACATAAAAGGCGACCCGATTCAAAGAATGTTATTTTGAAGAAAAATAATAAAACAACCTAAAAGTACACCAGATGAAGGGAAATGAGTTGTATTGACATGGGTAGAACCGTCTTGTTTGGTGTTGTAATGAAGTAGATCAAGTACCCAGTAGAAGTCACCGAAGCGACAGCAGAGACTACAAAATACTTGTGAAGTGATCAATTACTTCTTACCCCACTCCTGTCGCCCTGGCATCCCAGACACTATGCTAACAGGGAGAGCCCCAGATAAATGCTGCAAAGGGAAAGAAGAGACTCGTTGAGCAGATGCATAAACACCCACATTTGGTAAGGTGACGACAGCACAACTCCGTCAACATGGACAGATAGAGACTGACGTAATAATAGGGTCAAATGCAGAAAAAGAATGGACCAGGTCTAAGAGAAAAAGATTATCACTATGAAATGGGTACATTGTTCTGAAGATAATTTTCATAAAATGAAAGGATTCACAAGCCTATTCCAGCAAATTTTTTCCTCTAGGTTATCCCTTCTTGCACGCCATCTTCGCTTCTCAGTCAATCCTTTTCTACCGCAGCACGCACCCACATGCGCACACGTATTCATGCACAAGCACAGACACGCCCACCCATCCATCCAAACGCCCACGTAACCTACGCCCTCCCCCCTCCCCCCCTGCTCGCTATACAACACAACTGTAGTTGACTAAACCCGGACGATCGAGACAGGTGACTGAGGAAGAATACTACAATTGGAGAGGGTGCACAACAGCACGACAGTCGGAAAATGAAGCAAATGGAACAGCAGTGAGGCGAGTTTCAAGTCTCGAAACATTACAGAACAGGTATCTCGTGTAAGACTTATTGGAGCAGGGCACAAGAACGAGGGTAGATTCTACTGCATTCCTTTTTGCCCCCCAGGTTGAGGGACTACAAGGAATCACGTGTAGGTGCATCAGACACGCCCCACTGGGTGGGTGTGCATACCTCGGATTTCCGAAGCTAATTCCGGTATTTCGAAGCTTGTGCAAACAGTGAGAGCCACTGTCATTGCTACCTGCTACATTGTATTAAGCAGATTTATCCAGTTCTGTACTCCTCGACAGCTATACTTGTAGCTTCGCTAACTTTGGTATGATTGGATAGACCGGTATAATTAACATTGGATTTGATCATCAAACAGCACTGCCGATTAGATTGTTGTCGTATAGCTTATAAATGAATAACAACAATGACTTGAATAAGTGGTGAAACAATGTAACAGACCACAATATGCGATACGAAATGATACAACGACATGACAAAAACAAAAAAATCGGTGGATACTAATCAGCGAGACGGGTCCAATGTAGGAATGAAAGACGCACGGATGCTCTTTTTGAAAAATTTTTCTTCAAAAGGAACATTAATAATAGTAACAAGAATTATAATAGAATTATAATAACACTTTATAAACAATAAGTGGTATAACAAATACTAATAATTAAAACTGAATAACACTAGTGCCGTGGAATGAAATTATTTTGACCCTGCATGAAGCAGACTAGAATAGTATACAAAGACCTTTTTTTTAATTTATATTTGATATATATGAACTCTAGCGGGCAAGTCACTTGTGTAGATTCAATATCAAAAAAACGCGAAAAAATTGGGCACGCAAGGGATTGAGGTAGCGGCCAAAGGCTGAGGTAGTTGAATTTAGTGTTTGGCAGAGCGAGAAATTACCCGTGCTAAATGAAAAAAAAAATACTTGTTGCAAATTATCTAATGCAGGCGTCATCAACTTTACGAACTCTACTTAATGAACACAGGTCAGATGGAAAAATGAGAGTGTAAATCTTTTTCTTCTTAACAAGAAGGTTGACTTACTCCACAGGAATATATTAATTACTGATTCACTCAAAATGAAGATTAAAGCAATGGAATATAAATATATTGTTATCCACGAAGGAATTTGAAATCTGTGGATGAATGAATCAGGAAATTACAGGAATCATGAGAGTGTCGTGGTCGTGGAGATAGCAAGTTCAAGTAAATAATAAAATAGAGACTGGAATAAAAGAATGAATAGAGATTTGGACTAAAGAAAGAATAAAAGAAAGTTTCAACAAAATTTTTTCCAGAATGTTATTGCAGCCTTTGCAAACACATCTTATGAAATCGCAAACAGCCAAAAAATAATGATAGGATAAATTACGAGGCAGTATTAAGGAGTTATTCCTTGTAACTTTGACCAGATATGTCCAGTCAACTCTAATCACTAATCTCAACCACTAGTATTATCGGATGTATAAATGAAAACTATGGTAAATGCGACATAACTCTGTGAAACGGTTCATATTTCGACATAAGAAAGAGAAACTTTAAAACAATTCAGCGAATATTATTGGTTATCAACAGTTTTAATCCAACTAGAGTACATCATATCCATACGCAGTTCTTCGGCTATCCGTCTATCACCCTTTTCAGCACGACTACAATGTATTCGTTCCCAGTGAGATGTAAAATCGATCATCGTAAACGAACGGTAACCACATCGGCAACAATTCAACATTTGTTGAGGATACTTCCTGCACTCGATGTCATCATTCAGCTTGATCTACAAGAGAAAATTACATATTACTTACCTAGTTAGGAATGATATGCCAAAAGACCAACATTTAAAGGTGATGCTATCATTTGTCCTCCCATCAAAGTATTGCCATAACTCTACTTCTATTTTCTCAATATCTACGATCATTCAAGTGTTTATAGGTACTGTGTAAACTGTGAACCTGTCTGCCACTCAAGCTAAATTTTTCACTAAATAGAAGAGCAATTGTTACAAATGATTTTCCAAGAAAAATTATTCCATTTAAAACTGACATTGAAGTCCGGCTTGATACATTATAATATTATCTTCACTTAGTTTCAAGAAAATAGAAATAGCATAATGCAGCACTCAGTAATGGAACCAATTTGCAATGAAACTTATTCAATAATGCGTCACCAGCAAAAAAATAAATCAATGCCTGTGATTCATCAGGATTCGTGACAGCTTTTTTATAAAAGAACGAGATAGGTACATCCAAGTGGTGCGTAGCAACATGAAAATCAACAACATTCTTGGTTTCTGATGAATAATTACAAAGCTTGCACTTGAAGAATGATTCGGATCCGTGCTTTTCAAAATGGGTATTATATGCTGCGACTGTGCCGCACCGGAAGGAACATCTGCTGCAGGTAAACTGAAAGCTATTGGAATTTGAAATTGAAATCTTAACCTGTAATGGAAAATGATCTGTTGCCTAGCTCTATTCTTAGATGACTAGGGTATGATCACTACCAAATCCTCTGTTTTTTATTATTTAACGTACAATAATATGAATTTTATAAATTCAATGGAGAAATAGAGAGCTTTAATAAACGGATTAAGCAAATTCACTCCTAATTCGAGTCTGCTTCGACCACAACCTCAAATTCTGCAAATTTCAAAAATCTAAGTTTCTTTACATTAACTACAAAAAAAACGATGTTGAAATTCAATTTCCTACTCTAACACTGGTCGAATGATACGAAAGGAAAGTGTGTGATCTCAATATCACTAACCTGCCTATCTAAATGTTTTTCTGGTCGACGAATCTTCGCCCTCACAAATGGTTCAGAAATATTTTGCGCGGCTCGCTTGATGGATGTTGTCAACCGCTGTTGTAGGTGCTGCAATATTTCAAATTTTCCTCATTCTAATTTATGGAATCCATAAAAGATGGAACCACATAACCAACTTAACATCATCCATTAAAACAACTAAGACTGACAAAGTTTGTATTCAAAAACTAAATGAAGAATCTCTTTTATACACTAACGGTGTTGAAACTAAAGACTCCTGCAAATTGATGAAAATTTAAAAATGGATTCAAAAGAGTTGTGGGGTGATCACGCTTGATAAATCTAAAAAATGTAATGTCAACCAAAGCATGATGAAGACGATGTTGTTGAAAGCGATCTTCGTAGGCAGTTTTGTAAGGGCATATGGAGCACTGATGAACTTGAACATCTGAAGGTATCGTTTCGGGACTCTGATGATATCGATGTCTTAGCAACTGCTTCCTGTAAATATCTTTGATATGAATTTATGCGCGATCCACCGAAATTTTGCTGGGTGATAACCATACAACAGAATGATACTTCTCGCTTAAATTGTAGGCTCATCCATAGTTGTCCTTTGATTCTGAGATGATAATCCCTAGTTCTGCCGTCAAAACAAGCAGATAGTTCTTCAAGTTTCTCACGTGTTTATTCCATTCCAAAGATGTTTACAATAGAAAATTTGATACAGCATTGCAGACTAACCTATTTTTCGCAGTCGAACGAGATGGCAGTGAAGGAAAGTGAAGGTTCAAATGCCCGTGCAAAGAAGTGGGACAAAAAGAACTGTATGTGCACATATTGCAGGTATACTGACGATGTCCGACATGCATTTTTTTGTGATACTTGAAAAGTATCTTATCTGTACCAAAATAGGGGCAGTGTTTACAGCGAAGTATCTTAGCTACTGATTCTGAAATAATGATTTAGTAATAATAATAATTCAATAATAATAATTATCATTAATAATATAATTTAGTAATAATAACAATAATAATAGTACCCACGAAGCTCAGGTCCGAAGTTTTCTTTTTACTTTCAGCATTTAATATCCCCTAGAGTATACAAATTGCTCTAGGGTCAACTAAGAGACTGTTCACAGTAGAAGAGAACAACAGCTAACTGAAGAAACTAAAATTAACAGTGCTACATTGTACCTGTTTCATGCGTTGCTTTAAAACTGGGCAATTTTGAGGCAATACGCCTCAAGTTGAATTGATATGTTTTTGCGTCCTTTCTACAATTAAGCCTGAGTTCATCTGTTTGGCTCACAATAAAACTTTCCTCCTTTATAACACCTTCTATTGCAGCCATTTCATGGGCACTGATTTCTTCCAAACAATAGTCTTTCATCACTCTAAACAAAGTTTGTACCTCAGAAAAGAAAAAAGTGAACAAAATATGAGATAAAAATTATGCTTGTCGGGGACAATTACTCAGTTCCATTTAGCGACTATATAGTTTGTAATCAGAAAAAACCAAAAAGAGAAAACAAGGGCAAAAAATGTAGTTCTTACATGAATTCTTCCATTTTCGTATCACAACATTGCGAATTCTTATGGCTTTGACGATGCTTCGCTAAACAGAAACTTGAAGCAACACTATAACTGCATAAATCACACTGATAGCGCGATGTCTTCTGATGTTTTTGCTTATGATGCCAGAATTTCCCATAACCATCATATGCAGAAGGGCACTCTCTGAAACAGCATAAATGCACTCTGATCAATAACCTCGAGTTAGATCGTCCATAAGAAGTGATTACAATTCATTTATGTTAACAGTCAACCGTTTTCGAAGAATATTTCACTTCAGATAATACCAGATACCAAACCAAAGCATGTCTGACAGAAGGCATAAGAAAAGAATTGCCTTTATCTATCTAAAAGAATTGCCTTCGCCTATCTATAAGGAAAAAAAATTGACAATAATAACCAAAAGCCTAGCAACAAGAAGAAAGTATATGGAGCGATGATAACTGCAAAGTATCCTCGAAGTTTTCCTATGTTTGCTATAACCAATGGTAGTAAATCGCAACCATCAGAAATCTCAAACGAGCATATGAGCGGAAGTTCCAAATGTATCAAAAATTTCAAGATCTTTGCTTTTAAAGTCGTTGTAGCATTCGTTACAATAACTTCTACTAGAACTATTAACTTACTGGCGGGAATATTCGCAATTTGTAAGTTCAGCACGTTCACTGCTAACAGTAAGCTTGCCTGATGGAAAACTAGGCAAGGGTTTGATGGATGGATGCAATTTCACATGATCCCGTAATTTCGTCTCGATAGAAGTACTAAACGTACAATTTTCGCAGCGCAATCGACTATTCCGTAGATGATTTCTAAATGAAGGGATAGCAAAAATGAATGTCGGATAAATATCGAACATTGGAATTAGGTTCAAATTAGGTATAGAACTATATCCAGTGTTCAGTTAGCTGTTATATTAATTATCATTATTATTTGAAAGGAATATTTCACGCCCGATAAAGACTTGAATAACAAATCCTAATAATTATCGATAAAATTTTTTAATTTTTGCTCCCTTTCAGTCCTTAAAATAATTTATCGTTGAAGTTAACCTGTGATGGACAAAAAGTGTAGCACATATTCGTGTTTGATAGGGACACCAACGACAAATATACATACTTGACAATTGGTGAACACTCCGTTCTCCAACAATTTTGCCATGGCGCCGTAAAATGGAATGGTTTCTGAAGCTCTCTCTTTTCCGTACCTATATGTATGGATCTGTTTTTTTCTTAATCAGTATTCTATTTTTGGGAAAAAACGACTGGAAGAGAATGTACCTACTACATTTAATCTATGTACAACACTTGCTCAATCTAAAAACATATTGCAATGTTAGCTTAAAAGCAAACAGTGAGAAAACAAAGCATTGCAACGGATATTTTTAAACGTGGTGAGTTCCACATAGTAAAAGTGGCTCTTTTATTTTATACCGCAAGATTCTCGAAGAAATATCACTCGTTGAACAGCCGCACTCATAACTCATTCATTATTATACAATTATAACAAGAATTTTTGCTGATTTCTCTACCGCGCCTGGGATTAAGACATTCAGTTGAGGTTATTTGCGCCAATAACGAAGACAAACTTTTCCTTTTTCAATGCCGTAAAACGGGAGATGCTGCTACGCATATTGAGGTATGGAATGAAAATACTTTTAGTTATTGGTTATTGTTGAATGCTTTTACCATATCATTTATCATGCAATAGTAATCTCTGTGACAAATCAGGGGGATAAACATCCAAGTACCGTCATCCAGCATACCGGCAAGATGCTAAGTTCTTGGACAACATATTTTACAAATGTTTAAACCCTCTCTATTTCTTCTACCGTTAAAGAGTATTTAGCCCGTTGATACTTACACGATCTGAAAAGTTGATTATGAATAGAAGAAGTATTATGATTACGGTGTTGGAGACGGCTGTGATGCCTTCCTTTTCAGCCATGTGAAGTTGCAAATGAGCATCCAGAACGTGAGATCGTTTTGTGCTGTATGTACATTGCCCGCATGCAAATTCTCGTTTCCCAACGTGCATTTGTGCATGAGTTCGTAGGTCGCAGATATGCCGGCTTGTATAAGGACATTCACTACACTTTTCTAATTTCTACAAATATGAATGACTATACACAGCTGCCAAATGTCGAAGTGTATTTTTCATGTAAATGACGTAAAATTTGTCGTCTCCTCTACCGTATCTTTCGTTTTCATTTCCATTCTAAATTTAATGGTTACCTTGAATTTCACAACCTAAAAAACCAAACTTTTCGCAAAAAGTTAAAAAGTTATTTTACTCATTTCCAGTCTTCATACTATTATGCTACCGTTCGTTAGACAGTAGAATAAACAATAAATGTGTTAAGACGCTAACTATACGCATAGCAGAAATAGCTTTCTCATTAGCATTCAAATCCTTTGGACGTCCAGGCATCTGAAGCAGCTTAGGGATCCGCTCGTGAAGCCGTAAGTGCTGCGTTAGTAGAGCTCTTGAACGGCAAGAGAAGGTGCAATATTTACACTAGAAAAATATGGATGTACGAGTTGTTAGAGAAAATATTGACTGTTAATCACAGAATATAATTTTGTACTCTTTTCGATATCAAATAATCATATAGCTTGTCAAATAAAAGGTCAACACTCGCGAAGAAATGAAGATTCGGGCATAAACTAACTTGATGCTCGGCTTTTATAATATGCTTGTTTTCATGCCTCAAAAGATGAGACTTCTGCTCGCAAGTAAAGGGACAGCGTGAACAGCGATGCATAATTTGTTGGGATACACTACAGTTCCCTGCAGTTTGTTCCCTGAAAATAACCCTTTTCGATTTTTACTTCTCAGTTGGTTTTCACATATCAATTTGGAGATGTTTTGGAAAAAACCTTTGCAATATTTAGACAAGACCAAGTTTTGCAATATACAGAATTCAAACAACATTTTTTGAGGTGTTTTTTTTTTCCTTGTTAAACTTCAACAACACTATCTATTGGCTTTTCACAACGCGAAAAAACAAGGAAAGCAAAGTGAAAGTAAGACATTATTAAAGAAATGACAGGAATCTTGTCTAAATTCGCAAGTGACGAGGCAGAAGAATCCTACAACTTAAAATCAAATTTTTAGAACAAAAGGACACGAAACAAACGTTGTATTGTTGAACACATTCAACCGTTCCCTTAATAAGCATTTATATTTTTCCTTGGCAATATGTTCCGAGTGTCTGATAACGCAATGTAGGAGTCGAATGCTATAACTTTTGAAATGACGACCACAGAAACCGCATAAATACTTTCGCTGTAATGGGAAATTGGTTATGACTTCTATTGGAATAATTCCACTTCTCATTCATATATTCCTTAAGACCTCAAATAAATTATCACCAAAGATAAAATGTTTTTGTAATCCTAGAGGTATAGAGATATATGCTATTCAATTTCAGCAATATATATTATTCCAAAGTATTCGACAATATTTCAATTAAATACCAAAAGAAATTTTATTCTTAAGAATGCAGCTGTTACTTCTAAATAATGTATTAGCATATTCACTCTCCCCAGATTGCTTTTGCAGGACTCTTTTAACAAGGCTTTGTGATCATATTTATTCCAAATGCTGACAGAAATACTTCAGTTCCTAAGTGATATTAATGAAACATACATTTGAAGTAGTGGAAGTAGTGGAACTAGACGATACTCCCAGGCGCAGTATTTTGAATTGCTTCTCACGACTATCGGTTACCGAAGACTGTTTCGCGACAACCAAAGAAATTGTTGAAGGTGATATGAGCACATCGTCCGGAATTCCCAGTTCTTCTTTACATCCTTCAATAGTTATTGAAATCAGTTATTAGAGTGCCAGCAAAATTCCTTGGCTCAAGTTTTAAAACTCTGTACACATTTCCAAGACGAATAATTCCATTGAGGACATCACCGATATATGTAAATACAGTTAAACTGATAAAAATGTTTGCTGTAACTAAGGTAAAACTACTGCAAGATACATACCAAGCTGCACTTGTGATAAAAATTGCCTGTATGAAATACACCGTGCAACTAACGAATTACAAAAGTAAAGCTAAGAATTACACTCACAAATTTGCCATACACGGATTCTCCCAAGGTAATATCTTATTTGTTGATTCAACCGTTAATGTTCCTTTTTAACGAATTTTATGATCCCCCAAATTATGAAAAACAAAAGGCTCCTGCAATATCCTCCAAGATACTGATATAATCTTCCTTCCGTACTTGCACGAATCACAGTTTTTTTTTGTTATAAGATCGAAATGAAAACAATTATGTACATAAGTGTTATTATCTATTACTACCCACTATCACTTGATAGCACTAAAATTGTTTCCTCAAAAATTGTTTCGTAAAGAAATAATTCGTGGCAACAATTACTGTGGCTTAACAATTATTTTATTTGTCCCTTAGCCATTAGCCTTCCTCGTTCCTACCACATGTGCATAAAATCTTTTATGTTCTTCGATCCAATGTAATATAAGACGTTCGTCAAATCTTAAAGCAGTGAGCAATGTATCTCATCAACCAATTAGTAATATTTGACAAATTTACCTCTAACTTTGGCCAGATCCGCCGTTGCCCTTGTACTACGTGAAGGACGCTTACCAATGTAAACAGGTGGCCACTGATATATTTGCGGCTTATGTAATTCGCAATGACGTTTGAGGAACCCAGCTGATGCACTCCTATACAGAGACACTTGAATATAACGATAGCTTTAAATAAAGTTAAAATAAAACAAAACATTAACATCGAGGAGTTACTGTAATCAATGATTAATATGAATTATTCATTTTTACTATTTTTATAGTTCATCACGCACGCATGGTGAACTATAAAATAAATTATAAAAATGAAGTGAGAAACAATGCTAAAGATAGGAAAACACTCTAATTCATTCCATATTCATGGAGCCAAGTGCGAATGATATGTTTCAAAGCGGTTTACGGGAATAATTCATTGTTATTGTTTTACTATTACTATTTCTCTCATCATTGTTTGTTATTATTACTATTAATATTAATATCATTACTATCATTTATTTATTACCATTATTTATTGGTATTATTTATTGTTTATTTTATTAGTATTATTGATTATTATTATGAATAGCACTATCTACGATTAACATTATTTTATTAACGGCATTAAAATTATTTATTATTAAAATTACCAAATGTAAATATATTATTTGTACGTTCAACAGTATTTTAACACTCATTAGCGAGCTCACCACAGCTTTCTAGCAGCACTCGAAGATACAAAAGATTTATTGGCAAGATTTGATGGTCAAGTAAATTTGACTTGCTTGTTGGTAACCCGGATCTTATCTAGCAACCGCTTTTCTACCCACATCTTAATGCCCCAAAACAATGCTCAAAAGTCATATGACTGATTAATCTTTAGTAAAAATTACATGATAAAATTCACATAAAAACTGTTGAGACGGACTTCTGGCAAAATAAAACAGAAAAATGACTGACAACGTCAAAAAATGATGCAAACTAACACATAGCTACAAAGGGAACATTTGAATCCACTCGTTCGGTGGTGTCCAACCAAGTGATTCTGTAGCCGATTCTGGTCACGCGATATGAAAGGACATTCGATGCAAGCAAATTCTCGACTGGATGTGACAATTGCGCCTGAAAAACGAAAAAAAATGAGAAGGATTAATTTGGCAGATGAATTGAAATTTCACTTCTGAACTATGTGATATTCCTCGAAGCTAAAACAGAAATCACGCAGCATGCTGTGATGAATACATAACGCAAAAGGCTAAGAAATATCTTAGCGACATTTTGAAATGTACGGTACTAATGATCAAAACTAATTTAGTAACAAAATTATGTACGCTTAAATTAAAATAAGAATTAAGTAAATGCCTTCTAAATTTTAAAAACAATTAAATTTATGGAAGAAAACCTGTCTTTTCACTTATTTCCTTTGTTTTGCCCCTTATATTTTCATTGTTAGCACAATTGCCAACTATCTGTAAGGATAGATAACTTCTAAAAGAAACGAATCTTGCACTTTGCTTCATGAAGGATTATTAGTCGATATCGAAATTACTGCGAAGATCTTTACTATATGTAGCAATTTGTTTTGTGAATTAAATTCTATCTGTTTCATTAATAAGCCACTAAAATGAATGCATGGTGTTAGCATTGCAAGTATTACTGCTATTTTTTCTCTATTAAAAAACACTCTTACAATGATAACAATCAACAGTTAATGATAAAGAATATCTGTTGCTTTTTGCCTGAGGGATAGGGAAGAATGAAACTTTCTATTAAACAAGCTAAGAAATCATTATACCATGGCAAGATGCGTGGAAGCAATGTTTTTTGATGCTTCCCTGCCTTTGCTCGCCGTCATGTGGAACGCTTTATGCATTTGAAGAGTTTTGTAGTTATCGCAACTATAATATCAAAACTTTTCACATATAAATAAACCAAACTGCATTTCCATACATTCCGTTAGTTGAAAAAAAATTAATTGAAATGATGGACATATTTCTTCAATACTGCTTGCGGTGAACGTCTTGCAAGTTCAAGCTGGTTTATACCGACTGAAGACAGGAGTTAGAGCCTGTTGCCTCTGACATAGGAAGTTTTGCATTGTTGAAAATTCTATTAAATTAGGAAACAAACCAGAATTAATAACACAACTATACCCACCCTTTCACCTGAATGTGGCCGTCCTGTTGATCGCAAAAAATGGAAGAATTGAAGAAATATTTATCCCTCTTGGTGATTATTTTGGTAGACGATCTTCTTGTCTAATCTTACATTTCCTGTTTCTATTTTTTTTCTGAGTACTTCCTTTGATATATTCATTTAAAAAACACACAACATATAGATGACTGTTTGAATGCTTTAACTATTGAATATTTAGTAAACGGTAGCCAAGGTTAATGGAATGGGTGACCGAAACTATTGCAGCAATACTACATAAACATATATCGAATACCGCCATATATGAATTTCAGGAAGTAATCAAAATTATTATTATATGATAATCTAAATATGACCTGTTGCCAAATATTTAAAATTTGCATTGTTACTACTGTTTCTTCAAAATAAAACATTGCAACTATACCCAAAATCGCAAGAAGTACACTTAAATCTTTTGCTGGCTCCGTGAAGTTTACAATGATTGGCCATCCCACGACGTGATGTGAAAAATGATGGACAATTGCTACAGTGATAAATCTGCTTATCCTGAAATTTCGGGGAACATAGAAAAGTGTAGAAAAGCAATAGAAAAAGCATGGGCTGCCAGGTGACAAGAGAGTAGGAATCTTACCATAGATTTATGTGATTGCCTCAGACATTTGGCGATGGTAATGTGTTTGTCATCTGGATTCGTTTCATGACCAACATCTGATATAAAATCCAAAGGCCGCATCGGTACTTTTCGGCCTATTTTCCTGATGATTTCTGGAATATCAGGATCTGTTCCACGTAATAAATCATCCTTGCTTTTCAGCGATGACATATGGCATTTCGACGCGTTTCCTTGCACCAACTGTTTCCGACTACTTGACGGGATCACTCTCAATACCTGACGTTTGAAAGTTGAGTGAGGAAAAAAGCAAAACAAAAAATTAAAAAAACCTTTTAGAGTTCCCAGGAATCAGCAAAATATAGCTTCGTTTTAACTCAGCTTATCGCAACAACCCTAGCCAGACTTTTTTCTTCTGAAGTTAATTTCGTTATTAATAGGATATCTCCCAGCATTCCAATGAAACCGCGTGAAATGACGAAGTGGAAGTGCTGGCTTATCACAATTTTATTGACTGTGTATGCTTGCGGTCAGCTTCGCGATAGAGGAATATCTCAAGCATATTAGAACGGACTGAATTATGACATTAATGAAATTAATTAGGAGAAGAGCAGAACTCATTTGAATAAATGGCTGTGGAAAGAGAATATGAGGTGGTCTGCAGGTAAACTGAACCCATGAAGGTTTTGAAATTGTTCCGTTTCTCGGACAAAATCACTGGCAGTGCTTGAAAGAGGCCAGACGGACGAAGGAGCAACCGATAGTTTTTTCAGTACTAATACAGGGAGGCGGCTGAACGCTCAGCACACTGAACTGTGCCGACACTGTTGCGAATATCCTTCCTGTCAAATGCGATGAAGCAGCTACTTGCCCCCTATTTTCAATGGCGACATATATGGATCAGTGGACTGTCTATCTCACATATTGCAGCAAACTCCCCTTCAGCAGTATCAGCCATGTTTGTCACGCCAGTACCGCGTAGGAAGTAAGAAGCGTTAACGCCTCGAAGATACGTCACATCTCCCGTATATAGCAGAAGAGGCAGATAGTAGGCAAATATAAAATACTAGGGATGGAGAAATGGTGGAATAGTGAAAGGAACAATTCAGATAGTAATTTGTTAGAGAAAGAGAGAGAGAGAAAGAGGGGGAAGTGAGCCTTCTGTCAGCAGTCGGTATCTTTTTTAATTTATACCGCTGTTCCAGTAATGAATCAGTAATGAATTGGTGACAGAAAGATGATATTACCGATTTCAATTAAAAAATTAATTATTGACAGAAAGTCGATATCAGATTTAAATCGGATCGTGAGGTTATAAATATCCAAAAATTAATCCCCACGCAATTCAGTATTTGCCCATACGTGTAATGACCATCTTGATGATTCGCTACTATATGACATTATGATCTGAATATGAATGTTTTCCATTCCTCTCTAGAATGCTAGTGAGCCACGTTTGATCAAGCAATGAGTCGTCAAAATATTCTCCTTCAATATTGAAACCGTGACAGCGGTACAATTACTTAGAAACTTTTTTACCTGAAATTTTTATGAGTCCTTGGGAATTTCAAACTCTTTAAACTGAAAGAAAAACTTACTTCAGCCTCCTGTAGCGGAGATTGAGAAGGAGCTACGGTAGCTTTAGATGTTCGCAATCCATCTTCGCTTTTTTCATCGGCTGACTTTCCGACATTTGCAGACGATGGCGAGTTGAGGTGGATGTGACTTACTCGAGATTTCAGGTAATTTATTCGATTGCTGCGCCATTTCTGCAGTTCGACATTAGCAGGACCCAATTTTTCCGAATTTACGTGATTCTGGGAACAATTCCAAATGTCTGGCGGATTTTTATCGCGTTTTCCACGTTTACCCACTGTGGGTCGCTTCGGCTTCATATACTTCACGTTTCCCACCTCAGGAATGTTAGATCAGCTGCACTGAAAGTATGGGTGTCGAATCGGCGACTGTCACATTGTTACGAGCACTCTCACTTCATCATACACAACAACAGACATTCCGGACTATATTTCAATCCACAAATTTTACACCGATGGAATGGTGAGCAAATGATGCCTGCTGGAACACGTTGGTTACTACTAATCGAAGAAATTTTTACTAACAAATTTCGCACTTTTACTGATACTTTGTTTTTACTGCGTTTCTGCAGAAGCGTCGAGTTAGGAAATGCTGTTTCAACCTGCAATCTTACTAGAAATGTTTCCGTTATGATTATAGGCCAAAATAAAGAGAACACCTTTTGGGAAAAAGTGATAAGACTTTGCTTTGAATTCGTTTCTCCGATACGCATTTATTCGGAAAGAAATGGACGAAGCATAAATGCGCAGTTCGCAGTAAAACAGAAATTAACATGAAAAATTCATTTAAACATTTTCTCTCACGTATTTCGAAGTGGAAGAGGAATTTGACTGATTGCTTTAATGGTAATAATTTGATTCAGCAACAAAATTTGCAAAGTTCAGCCGCTGTTGGCATAGTTGAAGTGGATGTAGCTTTAATCAGCAGTGTGCTGTTATTTCGAACTCTCCACTCACAACACAACACCACACCACTTCACCACATTACCATACAGGAACAGAAGCAATAAAATTTGGCCTTCTAGTTATGCACACCTGGACACAACACTTCAACCCACCTTCCCTTTACACCAAGTTTCTTTCTAATTCACCCTGCCGTTGCAGGTGTTGATTGCACTGCATTACCTTATCCGCTATCGCACACTTGCCAACTATTTACTTGATTCGCTTAACTCCTAGCTCATTTCCTACTCCTCTTCCGATCAAAACTGTTCGTTACTCCTACCTGTGAGTATTACCTAACTATCACATTTCATTTCTTCGCCATGTCATACGTTCTTTGCGTGTCTGTACATAAGTTAGCCTTTACTTATCCACTACTTATTTACTTACCATGTTATCTAAGAACTGTGCGTGCCGTAGGCCTCCCATTTACCTGCCATTCAATGCTCACTCCCTCACTCATACCAGAATAAAAAGTGTTATCAGTGTTATTTCCATGAAAACACGGAAACCATCTTGGCCTTGGCACCAGTCACGTCACTGACCCATCACTCCGGGCGTTCATAGCCCATAGCAAAATCAGAAACTAACTTGAAAAGCAACAAACTTATTCGGTATGACAACAATGTCCATTAGAACGGATGCGATAGACGACAGACTTAGCACACATCATTCTCCTCTAGCAACTGGCAGACAGACAGACAGACACACACACACACAGACGGAATCCATTCGAACGAGTGCAACACAGACGATCGCAACATATTATTTTCTTCATCGACCGACCGACATACATTTGCACACACACACACATACACAATATAGATGGAGAGAGAAAAGGTGTGGTATGGCTATGACTACAGATGGTGGTGGTAAGGGAACGGGTGTTTTGAGGAGAGTTAGAATGGGTGATCAATAAAGCGAGTTAGATGCATTCGCTTGGGATGCACGTCACAGTAGAAATTCACTGTGAGCATTTTACTAATTTTGTATATTTGTTGAAGAAAGGTAGGAAAACAATGATGTGCAATACACCTTACACCTTCTCATCAATTTATACATTCGTGCGAATAAAACATCATGAACAAACAGTACACCGACTAAGCAAAATGCATTTATGTACAGAATTATTTACTATCTATTTACAGCTTTTCGTAATGCTACCCTTTTCACAAAAACACTTAGCTCGATGGTGTGAATTAAAAATTCTCATCGAGAAACCAAAATTTGAAGGATCATTTGAGAAAATAAATATTATTTTTTGCAAGTTTCCAAAGGCAATAAAGTGTTGACAATAATATCAAGAATTATCCTGACATCAGGCATTAGAAGCTTCTTGACAAAAGTTACAGGAACATAGAACTATGACGATGATTCTAATCAGGTTTTTTAGAATGGTATCTTTCCGTAGAACTAACATAGTCTTTCGGAAAGCTATATCAAATTTAGGGGATGTGCACTTTACTTTCACCAAGTTTATTGCTAAGAATTGTTAGCCTAATCAAATCTAACTAAAAAACTGCCGAAAAAAACATGCCCTGAGAATTTTATTAATACACCTAGATTTATTCCCTGTTCACACTTGTCTATCATAAAATGAAATGAGAAATGCGCAAATCATAATGCCCATTAGGAGTTTCCTATAAGAGACCGTCTATTCTAGTCAATCCATACTACGAGTAAGCTACTAAGAAACACTTTCTTCTTCATAGATTTGCAATTTTTACTGTGAAATAATAGGCTAATTCTCAACTAAAAACAGTGAAAGTAAATCAAACGATATGTTCTAACTTGCGTTACAACCGATCCGCCTTCCACGTTCGACGTCATCATCATCACCACTTTGCACAGCTAATCCTATAGATGCAACTACCATATCGAATATGCCTGTATGCATTCGTTTCTGATTTGCTGCCGAAAGGGCCGGAAGACGATGTAATTCACGCCCTGTTTCTCCATTCTCCTGCACCAAAAGTAAAGCTATAACTTACTTTATGAAAAATGTGAGCTAGCTTACTGAGCTTCCAACATCTTCTACTAGCTAGCTTTGCATTTCTTGAAATTTTTTTCGAATTCATAAAAGTTTGCATAATCCTATCTTTAAAGAGCTTTAATACGAACAAAATACTAATGAAGTATTGCAGGAAACAGAAGACCTCTTTGAATCCTTGGTTCAAAGAGTAAATTATCGTCAAGTTAAGAATCCATCAACAAATTTAAAATTTTGACCATCTTAATACTAGATTGGATCTATATCAAAAAGTAATTTTTCGTATCATAAGAGGAAAATTAGTGAAACTAAACAGAAAGTCTATTTAAGGTGCATGTTTGATAAATTTCATGATCAATCTTGAAAAGCCGAAAACTAACAACCTGCAATAGTTTTGAATGCTTCAGCTTTTGAGATTTTGGAACTAATTTGGCAAAAATTTCGACTTATTTTAGGGAACCATAAAAACGAACCCCTCGAAAATCTTCATCAAGCGGCTGCCAAAATCGAATGACATGTTCAATTCCGGAAGTTGCAAGCAATAAAATTGATGGATGAGGTTGTACACAATTCAAAATATTCATATCCGCTTCAAATCCTTTTATCAGAGCACCCGATTTCCTCTCCCAAATCAATAATGAACCACAGTCGCTGCCTGCGGCAATATATTCATCCCTACCACCGAACCACACGGCTTCCTGATAATTAAAATTTGATGGTCTTATATTTGATGCCTTTACATTTGCGGACAGCTTCCAAATCATGTATTGAAGAAACAAATGTAAAGAAAAATTAAGAGAAACTCCATGAAAATTCTTAACAAATACTTTTATATCAGTATTGGTATTACAATGTCCACATAACCGCTGAACGTAATCTGAACAACCATTTGAAATCCAACTTTTTTGTCCTGCAGGATCAGTTCTTAACACAGCATCTAATCTGTCGCAAGAGTGATCATCCGGAAAGCGTTCCTAGAAATGATCTCTTTCTAAAGTCCCAAGACCTTAAAAATTTAAAAAGGACGTTTCCACATCAATGATCGATATAAGGTATTACATTCCATCCTGATTTTAAATGCTAACGCAAAGACGAACCATAAGTTATACGTTACAGAACCGCGTTAAATTATTAAAATCACGCTTGGAAATAATTGAAAAAACAATCCAAACAATGAGTGAGTGGATACCATAAAATAATCGTACATTATTATTCTGAATAATTTCAAAACATGGCTATATCCTATTGCTTCGGCATGATTAATAATTTAATAATAATCTGAAGATGTCAACAATCAATGAAGTTTAATTGCTCAATTGCTTCCAAAAATTAACCTTGAATAGTTTTGAAATTTTCCTTGCCATGTCATATTGTTTCAATTCAATTAAGGCTTTAATAATCCGATAATGCACTTTGCTATTTCTGGGTTCAATTTTCAAGGCCCGTATCAAGTCTAATAGTGCGGCGTACGCATCACCATCCCACAACCTTCGTAGATAGCTCGCTCCACGATTTGCTAACAGCAAACATAAATCCATCGAATGAGGATGCCCACGTGATGGATTGCGACTAAACTAATAGAAATTTGCTGAGATAAATTTTAGGGGGAAAGGTGGGTGGAGCAGGAGAGATATTTTTCCCGCTCCAAAACTTATAAAAGTATTGCACCATACCTATGTTCAGAAAAATCCTAACGATTTTGACTACTTATATTTTATAAAAAAAATTCTACACATCCTTAAAAACAATTGTGGACATAGACCATATATCTCCGCAGCTTTCTGATGTAAATTTTTCTTAAATGCAGTTGAAATCTAAAGAAAATTGACGCAAAATAATTTGATAAGTTTCAGACAAGCAGCTTACCCGCACAATTTTTCGCAATCGAGAATGGTGCGACTATACGTATCAATTGCATCAGTATATTCTTTATTATTAAAATAAATTTTTGCTTGCTCACGCTCTCTTCTAAAAACTTCTGTTGTCGTTTTATCAAAGCCAGGAAAACCGCCGACATCCAATAAATTTCGAACAGGATCATCAATAAAACTATTAAGTGATTGCAATGCATCTGGCTCGTGCGCTCTGAAGAAAATATAGAAAATAACGAAAAAATAAAAGTGATAAAAATAAAAGCTTTTTACATACTCTAAAATACATTTAAATCATTCATTTTCAAGTGATTCAATTCACTAATGCATTAACACTATGCTAAACACAGTTTACTTCCTCAATAACTTACTTTTCAATAATAGTTTTTTTTACTATGTTCATTACTTAATGCTTCTTTCTAGATACCATATTTAGAACGGTTTAAAGTAAAATAAGCTCGCTTATCAGCGATACCTCAAGCAATACTGCCGCTTAAGCAATAACTTACTGAGTTATTAATCGAGTTCACCAATTAAAAATAAGTACGTGTGTTTCGAAATACACATCCAAATCAAATGAAATAAAAAAATCACCGATCAAAAACATTAAATATGTAAATTTGTTCTCCACCAATATTAACGATGAGTTCATTGCCTAAAGAATTGAAACCAACATGAGTCACCGATAGTGTTCTGAACGCATGGCGTGAGGATGAATCAGAAATTGGAATGTGGCCTAGAAAAAATATTCACTGTTGCGGTGACCGATTTAAATTCGTTAATGCTATCAATACTGATGCATGAACTTCGAATAATTATAGCTAGAAAATCGAAGTCGATTTCATCCTTCACTATACAAAGTTACCAAAAATGAATGTTAAAAAAAATTATTCTTTGTGATCATCAACACACTAATGATGGTATTCATGTGTAAAATTATTGAATATTCATGAACAAATCTAAGGTATAAATATGTCACGAAAGAAATCAAAGACCTGGAATAACGGTAAATAACGGTTCCGAAACATTCCGTCGATCATAAAGAGGAACAGGAGCTTCGTTTAATGCAACCGCAATCATTTCCGGACGATTTTCGTTTATTGCCAATGATTTACATTCTTTCTGATCAAATTTGATTAAACTTGTAGCTCTAGCAGTACGAACATCATATTGCCTGTAGTTTACACAATCCAGTAAGCCAACTTTTCACTGATTGTTAAACTTGTAGTTAGCAATACAAACATCGCCCTTATTTTTGCAATCCCATACGTTAACTTTTCATTAGTTCCGTGTAATTTCATGTTAAGAGCTGCGATCAAGAACAGAGATTCAAAGAGCGCTCTTAAGAAAAAAAAATAATCGTTAATTATTCTTTTCACCACGAAAACGGAGCTAAACAAACTGTCGTACTCTTTTTGCATCAGCAACGTATATAACTTCACTAGAATAATGACCTCAAGACACTTACAGCAGTGATTTACTAATAATATATTGAACTAGTCCATTTAATCCAGTGAGGTTTAATTAAACTAATAGTTAATTCCGATAATAATTGAGTTTAATGATTAAGGAAAGGAGCTTATTTTTATGCATCAAATACTTCAGAACATTTGAATTCCTACTTGATGCAACCATCTTCTGCAGCAGACCAGAACAGATATGGATCAGCGCGCGTTATAGCCAATCGTTTTACGCGACCTCCGGACCACCATACGTAAGGCACATCAGAACGGGCAATCGAATGCATTCTTACATTACTATCACCTGTAATACGTACTGTTCATTTTCAAACGGGAATTTTACTATTTCACATTAATTTTTGATTTCTAACTACTAAATTCTTAAAATTTTTAACTCGCGTCACAGCTATTATGATCGTCTTGCTGTTCTCAAATAAGCTTTCAAATGTATTTAACTTTTTAAAAAAAAACTACAGTAAAATACAATTTTTTGCTTTTTTAGACACTCAAAAAAACTGTTGGAAAAAACCATGAAAAACAGATAACACTATTGATATTTTAGAAAAAGAATACAAATTTCGAAAAAAAGGTCAAAATTAAGAAGCTTCAAGAACCTTAATAATATATAAATACAGGCAAGGTAAGATATCAGAAATAAAGTGAGGAAAGCGCAACAGCAGTTTGAACAATCCCATAAATAATTTTTTAGGAGAGTTTAAGCAATGAAAACTATAAAGGTACTAATGAATTTAAATAAACAATTGTCTATGTTAATTACCTGCAGCACTTATCAGTAAATCATCGCTTCCACTTGGTAAAAACTGTACCGAGAATATATTATTCATATGACCGGATTTGATACAGTGTAAAGGTTTACCTTCCACATTCCACAAACGAATTTGCATATCATCAGAACCACTTGCCAGTAGGCTGCAATGACCATCATTTCTTCTCACTTTTAAAATTTTTCCAAAAACGAACATAAGGAAAGTAATAAATTCAAATGTTTACCTTCCTGAAGTATTCCATTGTAGACAGTTTACACATCCTTCATGACCCTGCAATTAAAATAAGCTTTGAGATGCAATGTTTTCTCATCATTTATAAAGGCATCATTCCATACAATATCCAGACTACTTCGAACGCTATAACTTAATAATTTTCAAATCATAAGCCCATTATTAAAAACACTCATTAATAAAGGAAAAAAGACTGAAAAGAAGTACTAACTTTTAGTGTTTTACTGTGGCCAAGGCGATCCAAAAAATTCCGTGTACCTAATGTATTTCTTTGAAAATTCACAGGTCTTAAACGCAGTTCGCGATAATGAACATTTTCTTCCAAATGTTGCGGAATCATGACTATTTCAAATAATTTAGTAGATTAACGACCCTGAAATGCAAATTTTTTTATAAAGGGCTAAAAATTATAAAAGGAACTGCGTTAACAAAGCGGTTGTATTGGTTAATAGCATATAAGACTACCGAACGACACCATACCTACTCAAGAGTTAATCAGAATTTAACTAGAAGGTATGCAATCATTTTTTTATTTATTATCATATATCAATAAACTGTCAGTAAAAGTAGATGCAGTACTTCATGCGAAACTAAAGTTTCACAAATCCTATGCTTAAACCCCATTAAAAAATCCTTCTTCTTTCGAACTGATGTGATCGATGCGTCCTTGCATATCATTAGGATTTGCACCTAAGTCTCCCAGTGAGCTGTTCTTTCTAAATTTTTTCTAATGCAAAAATATAATTGTCTCATACCTTTAGCTCTCAAAAAATAAGTTTAACTAGACATTTTGCAAAGTAAAACTTCTATTTCAACTTTGTTTTTACTTAAAAAGATTTTAGCAAATTATTTTTTACTATTTCCTCTCCTTTTCTCCTTTATGGGAATAATTTCGAACAAAAAATATAATTCATCCAAGTTTTAAGTGAGTAGGAAATTTGAAATTTTACTACTCTGTATAGAAGTATAGAAGCCTAAATATATAGAAGCAAAGATTGAGAAGAGAAAGGTTGTAAAAAGTATGCTAATCTCACACTGAAATATGAACCTTTTAAACTAATAAGTTCCACAAACTAACAAGGAAAACCTCGCACGTGACAACACTCTTTCCTCGAAGCGAAACGTTAACATCCACGCACCAAGGAATGAGCACACACCCGGACGAGTTGCAACTGAAACAACCCTTCACGAGGCAACTGTGAATCTAGAATGAATGAAATCAGTAAAAAGTGACAATATATAACAAATATATTTATAGTCATGACCAGTATGATTTATTTATCAGTTAAATTTGAATACATTTTAAAAGCAGACAAAATTATACAATAGCTTGTGTTATTTTCCTTTAATGAAGAAGTTATGCAAAGTTATCTAATTAGAGAGGTATTTACACTTTTAACTGAATACGGGTTACTGGAAAAAGCACGTATCCACACGTTTCAAGATGTGACCAAACAACGAGATTCTCACCTTTCCAGCTTCATTTTTGAGTTTCACGCATTTTACCTTCTTACTTTTAATGTCTAATTTAGTTTTAAAGTTTCAGTCATAATGCAGCAAAGTAAACTCTCAAGTAGACACAGTTTCAGGGAAGCAATAATCTGAGAGCCTTTAACATGTGTATCCTGGAAGTTTAAAGAATCCAAAAAAGACGATGACCTTCTAAAAAAATTAGCAAACGCCCATTTTATGCTAATTTTCTGTCGAAATATGATATCTTCGTACTACACCATTGACTTTATTAAACAACTTAGACATTTTTTGGGATTCAAAGATATGATAGTGCTTTTCTAGTTAGCTAGTTAGCAAAATGATATTAGAGACAGGAATGCTATTCCACTCTCCGTGAAACCAGTTTCGTTTCTAAGTTTAAACGTCAAAATTCAGTATCAAATCGATTTGCACAAATACTTAAGATTAGTTAAAAGGAACTCAAAAAAGGCTCGGACAGGCCAAAATTTCCTGGTGAACTCGAGTATCTCACCTTCCTCAGTTTTAGTGTCTAATCTGTCGCTTAAGTAAAACATATATATAAGTAAGACATATGTAAAACACATTACACTCAAAAGTTTAGCGAATTAGCAGCAACCCACAGCTACCACAAATTAACAAAGGCAACAGGAACAAATCTCACACACCAAAACACCGAAAACATTTGGCATGATGCTGCAACTTTGTCAAAGAGTCTTAACATAGATAATGACCGTAATTTATTGGTAGTTCGCCAAATATTTCCAACTAACCACTCATCGATTGGGACATTTAATTTGCACTGGGGGTTTCGATTGCTGGGTGTGCGTGTTTCGGGTTGATGTGCTGGTGTGGTGTTACTCCGTTTGATTGCGTCTTCGATTCCAAAATCGAGGATTTACGGGCCTTAACGTTGAATCGTTTAGGTACATTTTGAATTCGCCTCCAAGATGTACTAACATATTCCTTTCCATATCCCTTAGAGTTTTGCAGCCTCTGCCGGATTAACGTTGTTTACGCCTTCTCCCCTTTCTCCTAATTTTATCTGAAAAAAGTAAATGCATAATTTCATATTGGAGTATTAGATTTTTGCACTGTATCATTGATTTTACTGAACAGCTTGAACAATTTTGGAATTCGAAGATCTAATTGTTCCTTTTAGTTATTAGTTGTCAAACTGATATTGGAGGCATTACTTGCTCCTCTTCGTTTTGACTTTAATTTCTCTTTCAGTACTAAGATATCATATCTGCTGTTTTTTCCCAAATAGGTTTTTTAGAAAAGGACTTTGTAGTTTGTGAACGTTAGGATTTTTGAGGACCCTTTAGTAGATGTATCCTTACTTAGTTTTTTTCGTTGTTATTTTTAGTTAGTTTTTGATTAATTGCTTCCATAATTTTAAAATTATGAAGATGTATCTATTTGCTACTTTCCGCACACTTCCATATTACCTTTGAGTAAATGAGAAAAATATTTTCAATTCCATATAGAATGACGGAAAATCAAAGGGTATTTGTTGGCTTTTGTTTTATTTTTCCGTTTTTAAGGTGCTACGGCGTACCGCGTGTACTTATTCTGATTTGACATTTTCCCTTGCCGGTCAGTAAATGTGAAGTGCGACCTGTGTATGCAATACATACATATCAGAAGATATATGATTTTACATGTAAAGTAAATTTGGTGCTAATACCGCACTATGAAACTCGTGCCTTTTCAGATATTTTATCAACTTCTCTATATTTTTCTCAACATTTAGAATTAAATTTTTTGGAAGGTGCATAAGAAGTATTAGTTACCTCTTTCTGTTCTTTTAGCATCTCTTGACATTTCAATAAACATTTTCTTTAAAAATAGAACACATATCTATCTGATCAATATACAGTGCAGCAAAACCGGTATTAACGAGATTTCCGCTGTGTTCATCATACTATTTTTCACTTGAAAAAGAAAGGGGATTTATCATATGACCTTTAACAGCAACATCCACCTATTGTTTTCTCATTCCACCAGGCTTCATATGATTTATAATGATAATAATATTACTAATTATGTGTGGTTTTGGAAATTGTGAAAACCGATAGCTGTAGCTGATTGAGAACATCAGAGCAAATTGTAGCCTACAAGTGTTTGACTGGAACAGTTTGGCACTATTATTATGAAAATTTTCGCCGGATTTTCATCATAAAATGAGTGAGGAGTATAGAGGGAGTGTTGAATACTCTGATTATTTTTTTGGATGTTTTGTTTTTTCAATGTTTTACTATATAAAGATGATTTTTTCGAATTTAAATATTTCTGCATGTTTTCACCTATATTTATGAATTGTAAAATATATTTTATTTCTCTGCGTTTCCATGTATTTGTTTTTGTTATCTTTTGGTAGGAAAAGATATATATATATATATATACAGTTAGAGAGTTTTCAGATGGATAAGCGTATAGAATTGGAATTACGAGGTCGGGATCCATCTGAGGTAACCGAACTAAATCTTGATAATTGTCGGGCAACCTCCGTTAGTGGTCTTACAGAGGAATTTAAAAGTTTGGAAACACTTTCAATGATCAACGTTGGGTTAACTTCGTTAAAAGTAAGAAGGCTTAGTTTTTTTTGTTAAAATTTAGTAGAAAACGACAAAATTGAAAACGATAGACAAAATATCGATAGTTTTCTTTTCTGGCAATGGAAAGTGTGTTATCAGATAAGTGTGTAACTAATATACTTCAAAACGACGTAAATTTCTCATTTATTTGGTAGGGTTTGCCACCACTACCTTCTCTTCAACGATTGGATTTATCGGAAAATCGGATTTCCGGTGGGCTGGATCAGCTGCTGTGTTGCCCACATATAGAATACCTCAATTTGGCCGGTAACAAAATCAGTACGTTGGAAATTTTGGACCCGCTAAAAAAACTTGAGGAACTAAGGTCACTGGATCTTTTTGGCTGCGAATTAGCCTCGTTTGATGACTACAGGAAAAATGTCTTCGAGGTTGGTTTTCATGGAGTTTGCTACACAATCCAGTGTGTAGCGATTGCAGTGATGGTATGGTCTTAGGAGCAAGGTTAAGGAAAAAGAAATAAATTAAGAATTTTGGTAGACTGTAAGAAGTAATGCTATGGATTAATTCCCTAAGCTGAAATTGTAGAACTGATCGATGTTACTTTGAATGTAAAATGTAGTTATAAAATCGATCTATGGTTATTATTTGTGTTTGTTGGGCACCTTATCGAATAAAGATTATCGTTTCTAAATCGACTTGTGACATTTTTTTGAAGTGGAGTAGTTCATTGTCATGTGTTTTTAATCTTAGCTAAACAGCTATTAAATGATGTATAACACATGTGCTAAATTTCAAGGCAGCTTTAATCACTTGATTCTTATCTAGAAGTATTTTTAGTAAGTTGCAATAACAAAACATTTATAAAAATTTGTTTCAAAGCAAGTAACTTTTGTTCTTGTAGGCGTTACCTAATTTGAAATACCTCGATGGTTATGACATCAATGATGAGGAAGCAGAATCCGACAGTGAAATCCTACAGGAAGATGGTGATGATGAAGATGACGATGATGGTATTGGTGATGTACTAGATGATACTGACAATGACGATGAAGGCAATGATGATGAAGAGGATTCTGATATTGGTTTGGATTATCTGCAAAGCTCGACCGTGATGCAGGTACATTTAATTAATATTTTGTTTCCCGTAGATATTGTTAAGAAAACTTTTGTCTTTTGAAAAGTGCAAAAAACATTTTACGTTTTCATTTGGGAAGTTAACAATTTGACTTAAATTTTAATTTAAATTGTGTCATCGTTTAGGTCAATTTAGTGGAAATGGAAAGCCATACGTTTTTATTTCCAGGATGAAGATGAGACGGAAGATTTCGCTCCAGGTGATGAAGAAGAAACAGATGAAGCGAGCAGTCCACGGGGTGTGAAGCGGAAACATGAAGAGGATGATGATGATGATGATGATGATGATGATGATGAAAACGGTGAAGATGCAAAACGCGAAGCTTAGAATTACATTGTTTCACCTTAAATGGCATCGTAACACTTTTCTTCATTATCGGAAATCTGCAGTTTTTTTTAATTTTTTAACATTTGAGGAATAAATTCCTCTCAAGCAATTTCGGAATAATTTTGGACATTAGTAGGGTGATGTGAAGAATTCGTTTTCTTCCCAGTAGGAGCCAATAAATTGTGGTCAGATAGAAAATTGCTACATTGTGCCATCTTGAATGCAATCTCATTATCTGTTTATTTGTTTGCTGTTGTAAGTGCTGTTCTTTTCAAAACATATTCTTTGCATTGTTATCCAAAAATGATCTTAAACTTCACATTTATTCATTCTTTTCTTATACTTTTTGTTAAAGTCACGCGTTTCATTTTTATTTAACGTCCACCTTATTTATCAGTTACACTCCGTACCTCAATATTTGATATATATAATTACAATTAGAAATCATTATTGCAACTACACTTGTAATGTTTTTTCTACACTTTTTTGTTCCCTTTCTCTCTCAAACTGAAATTTATTGGTCCATCGTAGAAGTTTCCCATTTTATCTGCCCGTCCTCAAAAACATATAGACCTCCGAAAAGTCGACCAAGGAAAAAGGAATTGAAACTTGTTATGTTCTGGTTCCTTAGTGTTTGGAAGTTCTTAACGTATATTAGATTTTCACTTTTCTTTTTTACCTTATTTGCTCTTTTAACTTATCTACTCTCACATTACCTTCCGGTTTATATTTTATGATGAATTGTTTCAGTATCTTTCCAAAAATGTTTAGTTGTTCTTTTGTTCAGAACTAAAATTTTTTTAAAAATTTTAACATTTGGCGTAGCATGGTGAGTTGACAGACTGGTTTAGATTTACATTATAATGTTATAATAACATTTGTATTGTTGGAAAGAATCGTATGATGAGGCAAGGTAAAGATATAGAATCACTTTCTTTCGGGCTCTGGAGACGACTATTTAAATAACTGAAGTTTCAGGATTATAAAAGGTTTTGTGGAATAGTTCATTGATTAAACGATTGATGTTGAATGTTACAAATATTAATTGGTTGTCAATGTCGATAGTTTTGTGAAGCGAAACTAAAACGACCAAGTGTGTCGAAATATTTATTCCCTTAAATTATCGCTAAAAAATTTGGGTAACTATTGAACACCAGGCAACGACGGTGACATGTTAAAGAAGGTAGAAGGACGAAAGAGTCGCATGCTCCGTTGATTACAACAATATCGTTAACTCTAAATTGCGCATGTTTTAAAACTAGTCGACATTTTTTGATCTTATCCAACTTCACTTTTATAACAGAAGAAGTGCTAATCGGATTTCATGAACCGAATTCTTATGATATTGAAGGCATTTGAGCGTTCGCATTCAGCTTTTTGAGTGAAATTGTTAATTTTTGAGGAACTGTTGCACTGTTGCTATTCTACCACAAAGAAGACACTACGGAAGCTCGAAAAATGCTGGGAAGGGTACTTTCAGCAGTCGTAATTCAAATTTAAATAGGGAAACAGCTGCTAAATGGATTTTTGACAATATCATATCTTGCTGGAATTAGTGATCCGAAAAGAAGCAAGTATAAAATGTAATGGCTCTGAGTACCACTATATAACGGATTTGGGAAGATGTGAGTTATTTGACTTGTTATTCTTCTGGTGCAATGTTAAATGCCGGATTCTGTACGTCCTGGGTGGGCAACTGTATCAAATGCTATTACGTCTTGGTCATCCCACTGGTCAATCTACGAATTTTATAAGGTGGATTGTTGTTTGTTTATAAGGTGGATTGTTGTTTGTTTGAAAACAGCGCTTTCAAAAAAAGTACTAGCTGCTTCTACAAACGCTTTCAGACCATTTAAAATTACGAGAAATGTTGTGCAAGAAATTGTGGACAGGGCTACTAGTGGAAGAAGTTGCTGACAGAAGTTCAACCCTTGTTCGGGCCTTTTAGTGATTAGTAATGGACCTGACTAGTGAATTTGAAGTTTTCATTCAACATGCATTGTGTTCCTTTCCTAGATCGGAAAGGAAAATTCAAATTTGAGCGGTCAGTTTTGGTTTTCGGAAGAAGTGAAGCTGATATATTGTTTAAATATTAGAAAAGGGAATTACGTTATATACCAACTGGTTCAGACGGCTTGGTTTCCCGTAATTCACGCCAAAGTCCATGACAGCATCCTTGCACGATAGCAGGTTTCTTCACTTGAAGTTTGACGAATCATTTTTCTTTCTAGTGCAGAAAGACAAGATGATCTAATGAAATGTCATAGCGTTTCGATTTAAAATACTTCGTTACTTTAGTATTTCTATCTGACAAAATGGTGTGTGAATACGAAATGTTCTGAAATTTCCGAGAGAATTCCAACCTAACAAAGAATTATTAACAATTCAGTGTTTTTTTTCGTTCCAAAATGTAAATGAGTTTTTTTTTGCTGAAAAGAACACAGCACCTTACTTTGTTTTAAATTGAAAGGCACAATTGAATGACAAAAGTCTATTGATGAAATTTCTGCCAAAGTCGATGGGTGGCGAGCCCAGATTACTTCTGCTTATTAAAGTGAATCCTTTTTATTTCTTAGTATTTTCACGAGATAGTAAACGAAAGTTATTTTGCTTGGAGAGCTAGAATGATTCTCCAAATACAGTTGTATGCATAATTTGAGAGAGAAAGAACGGCTGTTGCCATCGAATGTCATAATTTCACAACTGTCGCTTTGAAATTTAAGATCTTTTTCTGGCGGGGGAGAAATATTCATCGACTTGTTTCTAATAACAGCCATCATAGATGGCAGCTCTAATAAAATTGTGAGGAATAAAAATTGCAGTTTGCTTTAACTCAAAACTAGGAAGAAGTCACCCGTTACAAACTTGGAAAAGTGATCATGATATCTCATGTTACAAGGCTCTTATTATACTTGAAATGAAGGCGACTGGACAATTAAGGAAAGCCAGCACCACAAAGTTTCACGTTACATTAAGTTTGATCGGAAGGTGATTTTTCATATCCAATTTATGCATTCCAAAATTTTAAAGTCGAATTAAACTACTGCACTCCTCACACGGAAAAATATTTCACTTTTACGAATTAATTTTTTATTTCCTTTTCATTATTAACATTAACACTGGTAATAAACGATGTGGAACAGAAAGGTACGATAAAAGAATTTAAGAGAAATGAAGAGTAAGGTCAAAGAAGTACTCTTAGCACTTCTCCTAATTATCATATCTCAACTTCACGCCCTGTACGCTGTTAATTATAACAGTAACAACAGTCACAGGAAGCAGCTAACACACGGCTTATTCGCATGAGTTTGACTCTGAGAAAAACAATTGTAGGAGTAATTTGGTACAATGTTATAAAAGCAATTCTACTTTTGATCAGGATCACATGCAGTTCCTCCTGCCCTGCTTAAGTTACCAAACATGTATATTAATAGCGAGTTCCCATAACCTTAACAACTTAAATAATATTGCGCGGGTGGTCAAGGACACACCACGAACCACGACTTATCGAATCAAATACTGGAAGCGATTGTCGCTTCACATGGGAAAAGCGCGTACCAAAAATGAAAAGTCAGGCACAACTGCTAGGTTGCACTAATCACTTTGTAAAGATACACGAAAAAAAGACAGGTTCTCATCTCATAATATTCGGCGGAAAATCCGTATGAACTACTAATCGCTTAATTCTTTGCGTGATGTTGATGATGGATCATTCAATCCGACCTCACTGAAAATACGACCATGTATATTGATTTTTTTGAAGCATAATTATCAGAAACAGTAGACTAATATGATTAGTTAGATATATAATACTAGTGATTAACTATTTAATTGGCCAAGCCACTGATCAAAATTACGCAATTCATACCGAAATTTTCTAAATAAGAAATAATTCTAGCAATAACTGAAATGCAGTCGAGTATATACAACCAAATGGGTCATAAAAATACATTTCATGTACAAATTTTACAAGAAACGAATGTGAAAGAGTCATTGAAATTAAGTACGCCATCAAAAAATGGTACTATTCGCCAATTCATGGAAATTCTGAAAGGAAATAAAAAATGCAACCAGAACAGCAACTCCTTTTTCAACCGTATCAACATGCATTAATGACATACAAAATAATGTGTAAAAGAATACGAATACAAATTTTTGTGGCAGAAAAATTAGTTTTTTGTTTCAATCTTTCTTAGTACCAGCCAAAATTGTAAGAGATAAAACTAGTGAGCAATTATTACAACTAGTAAGTGAAATAAATAATCCGAAAATTAATTTGGATTAAAGGATTTGACATTTGATGAACAGTCAATTTGCTCAAAGTTTAAATAATTATGGACGACAGTCATTACAAACAGCTTACTACAACTAATAAATCCCAGGACCAGCAATTAATAGTAGTTCTTTTTAAATCCAACTTCAGCGCAACATCATTGAATTACAATGCAGCATTTTCCAGAAATGTATTAAAAAGTATCTAAAACAGGTCAATATGGGAGAAATAACAACTCTCACGGAGATTTAAACATTCCAAGGAAAAAATGATAAACGAAATGAAATTTGAGACATCATTTTGCCTTTCAAAATAAGACTTAGATTGAACCGCGTAGTTTATAGCGGGGAATGGGACTCATCTTTTATTTATTAATACTAAGGACATAAAGCAAGTTAGATTCACAACTTGACATCAATTCAGGAGTCCACTTCAGGTAAGCAGACAAAGCAATTTAAATGAAATACAACAAAATGAGATGTTGATAACTTCTGAACAAAATACATTTTGGCTGGCAAAAAAAGAAGGGACAATAATAACACAAAACGCTAAAGTAAAAAAATCATTAATGAAATGTTTTAAAAATATACCCATTCAAAGCTAATAATAGATGAAATATTACATGTGAAAATGCTTACGGGCCTCCTGCAATCTTTTACGCATATCCAAAACGCGCCGCTCTTGATGTTGGATATCTTGCTCACTGACAGATATAGGCTAAATAAAACCAGATTAATCCCCTTGAAATTTTCCTAAAAATTTAATATTAAAAACATATGCTTCAAAATCAAGATCATTTAAAACGCAAGTTAACTATTTACTGAAGGTATTCTATCCATACACCAAGGTTTTTACTGCCAGATTTATCCTGTTTGCAAAAATTCGCTTGACCCAGTCTTTTTTCTTGATCCCAATTTTTTGAAGATCAATTTTCAAATCAGGTTTGGACTTTTTCGCTTCCATTTTCCTAATTCAAGTATGTCAGTTCTTGCTAATTTTTTTGGTTTTGAAATCAATAAAAAACTTACCTGAATAAATGGCTGATCAATATTTGTATTGGATGACGGATTTGAATCGAGTTGCTTCTTTGCAGCAGTTTGTCCAGTAATAATGGTCGCACCAAATCCGTGCAGCGCAGAGCATAATGATGCTGCTGAACCATCGGTTCCAATAATTCCTAAAGCCGGCTCCATTTTACCGGCTAGATCCAATTTATGAGCAATATGCTCATTGTCATCAACCGTTATACGGTCGGCATTACAGACTGGAACCATTGCACAGAGATTTTCTAGTGATTTAGCCCAATATAACTGAAATAAGTCTATTTCTGCGTGATATAAGCCATAAGGCTCATCATATTTATAAATAATTCACTCATAAATTTCTTTATTTATAATATCAATTCCTTAACAAAAATATGGAAAAGCGTTGAGGTACGGAAGGAAAGTAAAGTTCGTTGGACGGCAGTGGCACCCTTATTACCGGAACCATTCAGATGTTTATAAGCGTATTTAAAAAAAGTGACGTGGAATAAGCAGGGTTTTCAATCTATCAATTAACAAGACGTGGACAAAACGGCAGGTTTTGGACTTCGCAAGCTTTATAAATGATATCAAGCCCATCTAGATTGAAGTTTAAAATTGAAAATTATTTCATCAAATCCTGATAAATAGATTCGGAGTATTTTTTAAGTTAAAAAACGTAGTATGACCACAAATAAAAAAACTGAAGCTTATTAAACAGTGTAAAATTATAAAAATCAAAGCTTAATGAACTGTATTATATCTATTTACATTACTAACTTGTCGTGGTTTATCAGCCTTATTTCTCAAGTTACTTGATGCACACACACGTCGTAACTGTTCATTTGTGGGATTCTTCGTTTCACGACTTGTCGTATGTACCAATGTAACAGGTTGCTTGAAAATGGATACTGTTTTACGCCATGGAGCATTCAATGGCCCATCGAAGCCACTTTTTGTAGTTACCGCAGTCCCCCGATCTTTGTTACCTTTCATGCCACGCTTTGTCACCGATAAATTACCTGCTTCGGAACCCTTTGTACGACCCATTAGATGAATAAATCCCAACCTGACACCTGAAACCCAACCTGAAATGAATTTCACTTGAAACGATCGGTCTCATCTACACATATATTATAGCCTTATATTCCTCTATCATCATCATACTACGAACTATCGAACAACCAAGTAGAGCAATTAATAATGAAAGCTCACCCAAGGTCCAGGCAAAATTGTATCCGGAAGAACTTATCACTAATGAAATGTGAAGTATCTGCAATCTTTCCAACTACATTTAAACGCAGAAGACTTGCGTAAAAAAACCGGATGATACCACTCTTACTACTTACCAATTTCTTATTACTGCTCACTCATTTATACTCTACTTCTCCACTCCTATTATTTATTACCACAAATTTGTTCCAATAGAATAACTCCCTGTTATGCGCCCATTCCGGTTAAGACGCTAGGATGGAGGGAAACACCGTGAACTTCCAATCCTTTAGACGAATTCCAAAGATACTAGGAGCTTGGTGAGACGTGCACATGTATGTCTTGTGCGCTTCACGGGAGAGAACATTAAGTGGAAGACAAACAGACAACCAGCGCATAAATAGATGTGAGAGAGACTAATACCTAAGGGAGCAGAGAAAATTAGTGAGCGAAATTATTTGTGCAGTTTGCAGAGATTATCTTCCGGGACCGCTTTTCTGACTATCAGGCTGTCGGAGTGGCGACAAAAATGTTCTCCTCAGGCACGCAATGCTTTGCCGTTTCCCATGTTTGTCGTATTGGGTAAGTTGAAACACTTTACGTAAAATATAGGAATCGAATGAGAGAGATGAAATACTGACTAAATTTACGGCAATGTGACGTACAGAAATTTTTGGAAGTGCTGTTCATCTTCGATCTGCGCTTCTATCGTAGTCTAATTAAGATAGTGTGTTGCAGGAGGTATTATGAAACTTTGTGCTTTGCGTACAGCAAACTAAAAGATGTCTGAAAGATCTGCAGCAAACGGCACCATGAAGAGCACAAAATTAAGCATTTTATTTTACACGTAAGAAGAATAGATTCACAGAGTTCTAATGTACGTGCGTGGTAGATGTTTGTATAGGATTTTCATCCATGAATAAGTTGAAATTAGGAGGTTAATGCTGTTGAACGGCATTTTCTACCATTTCAAACGCACTGGCAGTAAACGCATCTATCAAAGGAATTCATTTGCAGAAAGAGATGTTTAACAATGTAGTTCATCCACCAGACGTGATGAATGGCAGCAATGAGAGAAATCAATCAGTAATGTTGCCTGTTCCGCAAAATTTCCAGGTGAGCAGAAGTCTCTAGCCTTTTCACTTAGTATTTTTTCTCTTTGGTTCTTCAGTTTTCAATTCTCCCCATATAATTTAGAATAGCTTTGATAAATGCTGACAGTTAAGAACATGATGTTCCCAGTTATTTCTTCCAGTTGTATTTGTTTAGAGTAAAGCTTCCGGGACGAAGCGTCCAAAAGTTGCCCTGGCGCATGATCGAAGCTTAATGCACTGGATCAAGTTGACTTCGTCCAGAAATACTGAAGCGAAGATAAAAGGAGGTATCGATCATGTTGAACTCAGTAAACATGCAAGTGTTGGGGATTGTTGGATTTTACTGGGTGAAAGGGTAAGTGTCGAATGCAGGAAATCTGCAGATTTATTTTCTGCCTAATCTATTTTTAGATTTGAAATTCTGCAGTGGAAAAATAATGATTGCGAGGTTGTTATTCAATAGAAATTTATCCATCCTTAAGTTCCAATTTTTATGTAATGATGTCAGGTGTATGATGTGACAGATTATTTGGAATTTCATCCTGGTGGTGTTGAAGAATTGATGCGTGCTGCTGGCACGGATGGTACGGATCTTTTTAACAAGACTCATGCATGGGTTAATTATGACACAATGTTGAAAACGTGCTTTGTTGGGACTTTCAATGGAGATAGATATAAATGTATTACGTTATGGATTTCTTTTTTTAATATCTCACCTTTTCTTTAAAACATTGTTGGGAAAATAGTGGATTTAATAAGTTTGTAAAATTTATGCAATTTTAATAAACTTTTGTTCTAAGACATTGTGGAGAGCATAAATTGGTTTATTCAAAACTTATTAAATTCATTTTTAGTATCCGAGCCGAAAGGAGCAAATTTTATCGAAGAAACAAATTCAAATGACATCAGTTTTGAAGCTGCTGGGATAAGGTAAGGTATTTTACTGAAACTTGCGTTATGATTGTTCCTTTGGATTACTAAAGCGCTTTGATTCATTATAAAATGTAATCAGGTTTGTATTCCACTAATTTTAGCTAATTAACGTGGACAAATATGTTCTGAAAACTCGGTATTTATTAGCGATACTTCTTCCAGATAGTTTTGTCCTTTTCTTCTATTTTGCCGAAAGAGGACATCTTCTTCTTACTTTTCCTTTAGCTTCGTAATTCTTCGGATTTCTTGTTTGAAAATTGTCATTTTTAGGGTGGAAGTTAATTTTGATGGTGAATTACAAGTAAGTTGTCCGAAGTGGGACCAGCTGAGGGATGAAAATGTGTCTTTGGAATTTACGGAGAATGTACTAAGGCTGCTGTTGCATTTTTCCACCGGTGAAACAGAGGAATTACAATGGAGTAAGTCCTGTATAATTGTTCTGTTCATCATGCTGTACATTTTTTTTGTACATACTTTAATCATTTTCTTCATTTATTTTTTTATGCTCCAAACAGGTCTTTGCATTTCCGTATTTATCATACACTTGACTTCTTTGGTTTCTTAAAGTATATAAAAGGAAAAATAGTGACATAGAAAGCTATAGGTCTGAGAACTCATATCTGTCCCATTTATTTAGTAATTATATTCTTCGGATATTATTTTCTATGTGTCATTTGAGTTATTACTATTTCGTGTCAAACACTGGCAGTAAATTAGAAAACTGAAGTTTTCTTTGCTTTTTGATGAAACAGGTGTTAGTGCAGACAAATCCCATCGCTGCAAGATTTTATTTTTTTTATCAACTGCAGCAAACTTATTGGCAACTATTTTTGATAAACCTTGTGGTGTTAATATTAGTGGCAAAACAATATCTCTATCATGTAAAAAGATTGATGAAAACGTCACCCGTCACTGGACTTCGGGATTGTATCGTTATAAACCAGGTATAGTTTTTTCTATTCCTAAGGAAAAGGATGTTCTGTTTCTTTTATTAGTACTTTGTGAAATTTAATTGATAATTCGAAATATATCACTTACCATGTGTATGTGTGGCGAAACAGATGTTTGTATTAAGGATGTAAACACGACATTTCGGGTTGGAAACTCCATTCCATCATTTTAGAAATCTTCAGTTTTCAGTGCTGAAATACCGAAATTGTGAGATATTTATGATTGATGATGTAACATACAATACTGGTTTAATTGTTGTGCGAATGATGTCTCATTGTCGTTTAATGGTACCCTTGGGACATTACGTTATGTTGCGAATCTGCGTGATGGGTGAAATCTTGTTCACGTTTTGCTTACATAGCTCGTCATGAATTTAAAGATTGTTTCGTAAAAACACTGAAAAATTGATAGCAATTATATAGAGAACGATTAAAAACTGACTGAATTTATTTTATATCAAAAAAAAGTTGAGTGAACTGGAGTGCAGGGTATAGGAATTTGTTGTTTAAAAGTATTTGATCTATTGCAGGAAGTTTAATCGAACGTCCATATACTCCGGTTATTGTATCGGAAGATGGGCAGTTTATCTCATTTATGATAAAATTCTATGAAAACGGTGTTTTTACGTCAAAATTGCACAGCAAGAAATGTGGTTAGTTATAGATTTTCGTTAATTTCATGTATGTTGGAATGATTTAAAGTGAGGTATTAAAATCCACACTCTACAGCACAATTCAATGTATTTGGCATTGATTGCATGTGGGAAGCAATAAATAGTTTCTAAAAGAGAAGTTACAGTTTATAATTTACATAATTTTGTGCGTTTCTTTTGTAATATCCAAAATCTAGCAGTTATTTTTAAGGAGATTTGATCGAAATTAGCGATGCATTAGGTTGTTTCAACATGCGGCCCGATTACGCTGGTATGGTACTAATGCTGGCAGCTGGAACAGGTTTAACGTCTATGATTCGCTTTACTGCTGAACGTCTAAAAAGTATGAAAAAGTATGGTTTAATATGTTTGATTTAAAGAAAGTTGGCTCACGTTCTTTGTGGATATATTTCACTTAGCACTGGTGTGAAGAAAAATTTGTGAAGTCTTTCCGAAAATTTTATCATTTGACTAACAGTTAGCTATTCTTTTTCCGTATGTAAGCTTTTTAGGGCGACTATAATCGTGTTTAACAAAAAGGAGATAGATATTGTACCAGATGACTATTTTATGAAGTATGGAATACCGCTGAATCATCCTTTGATAGAAATAAAACATTGTTTAAGTGAAGCTGACCAAGAATGGAATGGCGAGAGAGGTCTGTTGTGAAAATGATTTGTGCTGATAAATTAAGGATATCTTTTATAGAAAAAGTTTTCCAAATACTAAACAGACATTTGGATTTATTTTTGTTACAGTTTCCAAACGACTAGGTAAATTTAATTCATCTGTATTTTTTGGGTATTATTTCGAAGAAGATACTGTCAAAATATATTGACGGGAATACCGAAAAAACCGCTTATCGAATGTTGATTTCTGGGCCAAAACCTTTTATTGATCTTGCAGTAAAGTAAGCACATATTCATAAAGTTTATTAAATTATATAATGCTGCCATGAAAGTGATACTTTTTCACATAAGCCATGTACAAGACTCTGGAATAATTGACTTTAAGTACAATGCTTTCAGATACCATTAAGACGTAGTCACACATTGCAGTGAATCTTCCAAACTGTAATAAAAAGTCAATGAATTTTGCTAAATTTTATTTCAGATTGCTAGAAGAATTAGAAGTTCCACGAGGACATGTTCACATTTTCCAGAGTTGATTGAAGCAACCATTTGCTTAGAGGTAGAAATTTAGACTTCTGTTCACCACTTATGTTAAAGAATGCAGCCGACATTTTTTTCGGGAACTTCGTCACCTGGTTTTTCCATTGATCCAAACTAGTTTTCACTGCCTATTATCCTGTGCAGTATATGACGTCATCTGCTACCCACTTTTGAGGCTTACGAATTTTTCATTGAAGTCTGATTTTTTATACAGGACTTCATTTGAGAAGTTTTAATATATTTTGTTGTGAGGGTGCATTTCACGGTATGAAAATCGAGGAAACTCAAAAGGCTTTATGGGATCGTGTACTTCTGGTTTTATTTCCAAATGATTTTGATATTTAACCTGCCACTTTTTCCTTTAATAAAAGTTTTTCAACATGCTTTTTTATTGGATTTGATTTGTAGTCGAGCTGTTTGGGTCGTAGTTTAGGTTAATTTGCTAGATTCATTCTAAGTATTTTGATGAAAATAGAATCTACATGAGAAATGTGCAATTTTTCTGGTCTAAAATTCGTCAAAGTACGAGTATTGGCGATGCATATTATACCAACCTTCAGCGATACAAAAATGGTAAAGTAGTTTTGAATCCTGCTCAGAAGCTTTGTGCATCTAACCCATAAATCGTAAGTTTTCGCAGTGAATATGCCTGTATGGCCATATGGTCTTGATGACATTAATTAACATAGACTTGTAACTTCTTTTGTCAGTGAATAATTGGTCCATAAGAGTATGCATAAAATTTCTTTGCGTTTCACTTTGCTCAATCACTGCTCAGAAGGTATCATGCTTCAAAATATCTATACCTTATTAATAGATAATACAGTGGGAATCTTGGAGTAGTTAGCGTCTTGGAGTTTTAAATCACCTCTCATTTTCTGTTTTGAGAAAAGAGGTAGTTTTTATAGTAAGTTATAAGCCAATGATTTCTGATAAAAAAGAGGCGGAGTTATAAATCCATTTTCGGATTTTCATAAAATGTTTTTCGGTGTCTAAATTCTTGAAGTTAATGCTCATTCATTAAAGATTCTTGGCAATTAGTCTGCAGTAGGGATAAAAATTCATTACTGGTCGCTTTCTCGAGGCAACTATTTGCTTGAAATTCTTAGTGAAGTTTTTTGAGTCATCTCTCTGTTTGGAACACATCGAATATTGCAGTGAGATAAAGGGTCATTGCAGTATTTATTTTTGCTTCATGTCTCCAGAGCTTGTACGGACTTCCTTTCGCTGTGTATGTAGGACGAATGAAGTGTGATTATTGTTGTGTCGATTCCTGAAAGGATGATTCTCATGAACTGGAAGAGGATAAGAAAACATAAGATTTTAGCTTCACATCAGGAATGGGTCAGTCTCAGTCCACAACTTCGTTAATGGATGAAGAAAGTATTCGAAAAGAGGTGAAGCGCTTCCCAGTAGTTATCTTCACATTGCCAAGATGTCCATATTGTGTAAAAGCTAAACAGCTACTAGATAGCGAACGGATTGAATATAAAGAAAACAATTTGAATGCTTATGGGGTTTGTTATGCATTTATTAATTACCCTAATTGTCGAAATCAGGATGTCGGTCTTTCGTACTTTGCTATTAAGTCCTTACTCCGAAAGAAATTTGATTGCAAGATAGTTAAAAATTTACTGCTATACTTTCATATCTTCATAAAATCTCTTGGTAGTAGTTTTATTTTCAGCATGGTTTTCCAACAAACCGTCAATCGTATGTTAGTGCATTAATTAATATTACAAGGCAATCTTCGGTACCGCAAATATTTATATGTGGTGATTTTGTCGGCGGATTTTCTGAATTGCAACAATTAAAGAATTCTGGCATGTTACTAAATGCGATTAGTAGGTGTCGTCCTTCTGTGGAAAGAAATTTGTGATGGCTGTACTTTTTATCCGTTGAATTTTGATTTACATGTTTTAAAAGTAATTGTTTTTTGATTATTCCGTATAGACGTATGTTTTTTTTTTTTCAATTTGAAATCAACATATTTTTCTAGGTTTTAATTTATGTGCTTTACATGACTGAGAGTACCCTTCTTGTATCTGTGAGACTTGCGTTTTTCACATCTATTTTTTTTCCGGCATATCTGAAGTGTTTGATACACTTTACTTTTTGAATGGAAACGGGATTGGATTTAGCAAGATTAATGACTTGGTTGAACTTATGAGGTCAGATTCAACTTAATTGAATTGAAATTGTGTTGTAGGCTTCTATAAAGTTGGATGAAAATAAAATGCTACGGTTTGGTTTATTTTAATTTTTTCATGGGTCGTTTTTCTTTTATTCAGTGTTTTTACTCTTTCTACCGACTTCAATTGTTATTTCATGAATTTGGTTCATAGTATACTCTCATATACTAAAGTGAGAAAGGAGTTTGTTTTTATTTGTTTCAGTTTTGTAATATTTTGCTCTGTTCCTATAGAGTTGCATGTAATATGTGTCAAAAGTGATCATTACCAATGCGTGGAATATTTTGTTGAATGATAAATTTACTCTCATGTTTAGCAACAATAAACAGTTTGGTGTGGAACGTTTTTTGTCTTCGAAATTGTTGATATTTTTTGATGTGGATAATATCTTAAATCGGTTTAAATAGCTCAAATTGTTTGAGCTTGGTGAACTTTGTCCTGTCATATTTGAGAACTGGTGGAATGGTATGAAGCGGTATAAATGATGCTATATGTTTCAATCTCTGTGATTTAAATGATTTCTGTGGTTGCGAAAGGATGATTGATTTTTGATGGTTCGATTAGAAAGTGAAAACTTCATAGAAAAGACTGGTGTTTATCTCACTTCGAGACCTGTCAGCTCCTTCAAAAATCTCTGTCAATTTTCGATATGAATCATAAATTTCTTCAAACTAATCAAATTATGTTTTTAGATGGACTTATTGCCGCCACTGAAGATTGATGAAGGAGAAGTAGACGGAAAGGAGCTGGAGAGTGTCAGTGAGAAGTCTTTGTCGGCTGGAAGTTACAACGACGATCCGTTTTTGAATGTCGATTTTTGTAGTTTCAAATTACACTGCTTACTAGGGAGGTGAGTTTCGTGCTACCCGTTTTTTCTTTTCATGTCGTCATTGAACAAATTTATAGGACTAGCATATGAATGCGATCCCATCCTGAGGAAAAAAATGTGGCTATTATTTTTGTAGTGATTTAGTGATTTGCATTGGAAGTGAAAAAACAAGGATTTTTTATGAGAAGTGCCAGCACTGTTCGATCATTCGAATTATTCCCCTTTAGAAAACGGCATACTGAATGTGGCTATAGATGGACTTATAATTCCTGATGTGAAATCATTCTATTCTTGACTTCTAAGTATGTAAAGTCATATGTAGGAATAGAATGTGAGAAACTAAGAAAATCGGTTGCATTGTAGAGTGAGTTCTTCCGGAGTAATTTTAGGTTTGTTTTCAGAGGGAGTTACAGTGATGTATGGAAGGCACAGTGCAAGGAAGTAACAGTAGCTTTAAAAGTTATACATTCAACTGACGAAGTTCTCCGGAGAATCTTTTATCACGAAGTTTTAATATTTCTTTCATTTCCAACATTAATCAACTTGTATTTTGTTAACAATCATAATAAAGTGGTATTTTAGAATGCAATATGTTATCAGAATTTTAAAGGAATAATTTTAAAAAATGCAGGCATTTTAAGCGAAGTGTTGTTTTGATAATATTTTGTTCCCTTTCAAAAGTGACATTTATTATGCAGTCACACATTCTGCTGATACGATAAAATGATTTTAATGATGTGTAACATTAAGGGGATATTATAAATTAGTTCATATGTTTCCGTTAATAAAGTGTAAAAGTAAAACTTTATTTACTGAAGTTTTATCGAAATTTTGGAAAGAAAATGTTGCGATCGTTTGAGGTGGAAGTGATGCGCAATTTGGTCCATCCCAATGTAGTCGGAATTATGGGTGCATGTGTTTATCCGGTATATGCTATAGCAATGGAATATATGGCATGTGGTTCTCTTGATCAGTGTAAGCTTTAAATAATTTTTAGTTTTTTGAACGAAAACTCTTATTTAGATGTGTGGTACATTTTCGTAACAATTCTCTTACTGTTATTTACATAATCGGTTTTTTTGAGCATTAAAAACCACTGAAAATAGTCTAGCTTATTGGGAACTCATGTAGACTTGCCGAACAGAGTTCTTTGTGGATGACTCTACCTCAATAATTAAAGGAGGAGAACTTAGTTGTCGGCTGCCTTCAAAGGTAATGAAAAAAAGATGAGACTAATTGTTCGGCATGATGAATTCTGTTTTGGGGTGTTTTCACTTGTCATGAGTCTTTTATTTTCGCAATATACCATGATATAATAGTGATAATGCAAAAAGGAATAAAATTTACTTTTAGTGCTACATGAGTCAGGAAATATAAGTTATAAGGCAGATCATGCATTTCACTGGGCGTCACAATGCATTAATGCATTGGCGTACATACACAAGAAAGGATTTGCGCATGGCGACCTGAAAACTGCCAAGTATGAGTTGTAACATTTTGTCAGAGTTTAAGTTCGAGTTTTTGTTATAAAATATGACATCGTTTCGTAGCAAAGATATTAAGAAATTTCCAATATTGATTAACCACTCTTAAATTCTGTTTTCTCTAGTGGTAATTCATTGATTAACGATTAGCTTTATTTTATCATAGAAACAAAAAAAGAGATTTGATGTTTGTAAAATTTATAAATTGTATTATAACTTGTTAAATATGTGAATGTATAAGAAGTAAACGTATAATCTTGTATTTATAAATATTAAGCAGTCACTCTGATTAGATGAATAGTTTCTTGATCTGTAGTCACTGATAACGAATATTTGCTGTCTTCGTATAACTCATGCATCTTTATTTTATGTATTGTTGTCCGTAACTTAAACGCACGCAGATAATACTTCGTTTACATTACACCTGCTTATTACTTTGTCTGTGAATCGATATGTGGAAAAATTCCATGTCATTTTATGCACTAATCAATCTATGAAGAATTAAAAAAAGTTATGTATCTTATAATTGTTCTTGCTTTAGTTTACTGCTTGCTGACAAGTGTTGCTGTCTCAAAATTGCGGATTTCGGTACGATGGTCTATATGAACGCCCAAACAGAGTATAAACAAGGGACTGCATCATGGACGGCACCTGAGGTATTTGCGTTTTTTGAAATTTTGAGTAAAAATTCGATTAAGGATTGAGGCAATTTAAAAATAAAAGAATTAAAATCAGAAATCTGATTTCTTTTTAGATCATCACTGGTTCGTCACCCTCAGAGAAGTCAGATATTTACAGTTTTGGAATTATCCTTTGGGAAATCATTACACGAACGCGACCTTACAGTCATTGTAAAAATGCCGAAGAAATTTTATGGAGCGTATGTTTTATCGGAATTTACGGCTTTAAATGACTTTGAATTTTATTAAATTAAAAATTTCGGATTCGTGAGCGGGGTTGTATTAGATGAGTCAGATTATTAAAAGATTTGATTTGGAGGTCATTGAAAAAAAAAAACGTTTCTCGAATTTTAAGCTTTGTTTTCACTAAAAATCTTTAGGTTTACGCGGGTTTGAGGCCATCACGTATCAAAGGTATCCCAACTAAACTTATGCAAATGATTGAACGGTAAGAGTTTTGTTTTTCTGGCAGAAGGTGAAATCCCACTCATTGTTTATTAAATTTTTGAGGTTAGCGTTATATTTCTTTTTTATGCAATTTCAAATTTTATTTGTCGAAATTTATATTATTTCTAAAAATATAGAAGTTTTTAGCTGCTGGCAGGAATTGCCAGAGGAAAGGCCATCTGTCGAAGAAATCCAGAAACTTCTTGACATACTTTGCCGGGTAATGTTCCTGCCTTTAGTAGTTTGCCATAATCTTTTTACAGAGCAGCAGTGTTCAGTATGTAACTTTATTTTTGATAAAATACTCTAAGCTATTCAAAGCGTTTTTAACAACAAAAACTGTTTAATGATAAGCTGCTGAAATTTGTTATGTTTGATGTACTCAGTGGGGTTCATCTTCACTTGCAGCAGATAACCACCCACTTCCTAGTCCAGTTCGGATTTTTAAAATAATGTGTGCTTTTTTAAAATAAAAACTAAGAAATGATGGGAGCATGGAAGCACTATAAGAAAAGCTAAATTAAAATGAAGAAAATGTTTGAAATTAGAGTTTCTACACTTTACATCATTCATTTCCTTAATTGGATTGATCACGTTAATAAAAGGTAACTTTGAAATTTGTATGGTGTTGTTCTTGTTGCATGTAACTTTTTATATCGACAAAAATGTGAACACTTGTCTTCTCTTTTTTTAACTTTTACATTGATTTTATGATTTATGAATTTTTTCCTTCAAATCCTGCATAGATTATGCTATTGGTGTTTAGATGTATATTTTGCAGTTACATTATTAAGTTAACAGCATATCATTCACTGACTTAAACAGCAGGTACCAAATTTTATTATTAAATTATTTATTGCCGACTGATGTGCAATCATTATATTTGGGAAAACAATCCAAAACTTTGTTTACAGAAACTTTAATTTCTATAAAACTGCTATACTCTAATTATTCGGAACTCTAATTACAATGTCACGACTTGATAAGTTCGTCTATACTATTTATAAAATAAGCAATTTCCATCGTTTGAATTTATTTCTCAATTTATGTATATATTGTTAGAAATTATGGTCAATAAGTATTTTGTATGATGCATCTTTTATCTTCTTGTCGTTGTGCTATGCCAGCAACTTGTGATGTACTGTATGCTGGCGTTCTGAGGAAATTCCATGACGTCTCAAATACTGGTCAGGTTTTGAGGATCCTCATGTCAGATCTCGTATCGATTAAATTTATACACTAATTAAGCTGTCATTCATTCTGCTAAAGGATTATTTATATCGAATTCCTAGTAAAGTGGCACTAATTATTCTTATCATAAATTAATGCTTTATATAATTTTTCAGATGTATCCCAATGCCAGTGAACCGTTGACGTATTTTGAAACTTCTCCAAAGCAAAGGGTATGTAAGGATTAGTAATGCGTAAATAAACATGGAGATTGCTGTATAAAAATAATGTAATTGGCTTGGTCCAGTTTAATCCGTTCCCGGCCGATTTCTCTCTCTCTCTCTTTCTTAAAAAGCAGATTTTGGTTTTCTGAAATTTCTCATTCACATAACATACGGCTAAAAAATTTGAAGTTTTTAACTTTCGTTCTTGCTTTAAGTTCATGTTATTTTTGAATCTGTTTCAGAAATGCAAATTCTTCACAGAGGTAAGACGTTAATTTACAAAGCGGCAAACAACTTTCGGTTGTTGGTTGATTTAACATGCTTTGATGGACAATGTTTCATTTAATTCCCTCTTTTAATTTTGAAATTCACTGTGTTTGCAGAAAGAGGTCACTGGCAGTAATAATACCATGGAATGCAGTACAACCGAAAGGAAAGCAATTAAACCTGTTCATGAATTATCACCAGTTTGGTAGAAGAAATTCAAACACTAAAAAAAGTGTGATCCGCCATATAATCACAATAAACTAAATAAGTGGACCATTTACGTGCCATTAAGTGTGTGTACTATTTTTATAGGTCTCTTTTTATTTGAAGCACGTGGTAGAATTTCAAAAATTCGGCATTTTGAGATTGGCTCGAGGAGATTGCAAAATTAAGGATAAACCAAAGTGCTTTAAGTGTATCGGCTATTTTGAGGCAAAATCAAAGCATTGTATCAGTGCATTCCATTGTTAAAACTTATCTTTTTGTTATTTCGTAATTTTCAACAAGTTTTGCAAAGCACAGAAATTAGTCATGCTAGATATGAAAATCGTATAAGCTGGACGAATAACGTTCATATTTCTCTGCTTGTTTCTTATCTCATTAGTGATGGCACATTTTTCCCAATTGATTTAAATATGTTTACGGACATTAAATAATTCAACAGTATGAAAATGTTGAAGCCAGAGGGTTATTAAATGTAAAGAGTGAAAAAGAATGCAATAGCATAGAAAGGGAATGCTCAGTTGAGTGTATGGAAGAGGTGACTTTCAATTCATTTCCTTTTATGCGAGACTTTGAGTTATTATAAACTGCGTGTGGAATGCATTATATTTTGCTCTTTTCTTTGATGCTAACTTTTTTTGCTAGTCGCTTTATTGAGTTTTTCATACGGAGTAGCACGCTTCTAGCAATTGACGTGGACAACTTAGGGTAAACCCACCCATTTCACAATCTTAACGTTCTAACTGGTTGTATTTGATAATTTTTCATGTTCAAATGGATGAAGCGTGGTACCCAGTTTCATGAATTGCTTGTAGTAGAATCATGTTTTGTACACTGTCGAAATTCTTGGCTATTCCTGCGGTCAGTGAAACGTGGAGAATTTCGTACCTTACTTTTCTTTAGAGTGATTCAACGCAAGAATTTCGTTAAATGCCGTATATATGTATATATGTGTTCATCATTGACCCTTTTTAATGAAATTTTGATTTTTCAATCCATTCGGTTGTTCCATCGAGCTCCTCATTATATGTAGTCTTATTGGTGGTCCTTGCTGATGATTGTCATAAACAGTATTTAGAATATATGTTTTGCTCTTTTTTTCTCTCTCTTTGCTAACTCTTTCTAGCTAATCGTTTGTAATTTTGGTCTTTTTATACAAGACGACTTTTTCAGTGGGTTATTTAACCTTCTCCTACCCACAATACCGTTCACGTGGCTAGCAGTTATTGTCATTTCTCTCTTTGACACACAGCACAACACGTAACAATGTGAAGAGAAGAGTGATTTTGTTTGGAGGATTTTATCAAAAATTCAGAATATATTGGACAGATATTAAATTCCGTTGTTATTTTTGTGTCGTTATAATTTTCCATTCAATGTCTTTCACAGAGTCAGTGGCCGAGTAATGACTTTCATATTGTATTGCTTGCTATTTTGCAGTATTTTTCCAATTGATTTCTTTTTTCAAGCTAATTTTCTTTCGAAGTGATATGTAAAATGTTGCTACTATATTTCCAATGAATTATATTCCTGTTTCCCTAATCGGAATTTCACCAAAGCTGGTAGCATGCTGAAATTGAATGAAATTTGAAAAATTGCCTTTCTCAGTGCTTCCACGGTTCATTGTGAAAATTGTTGTCGGAATCTCTGACTCGTTTCGATGACTTCTTGTAAGATCAGCGAAGCTCTGATCGCTTTTCAAATAAAGGAATATTTATACATGAAATGGAGTTTTGCACATATTCAAGTAAAATTTTGTATCGTTCATCTGTCCGTCTTTATCCCCGAAAAAAGAAAACCGGAATAGCTCTGGAGGCATTGATGATCATATGCCACTAAGTTGAGGTTTAAGATGATCACGCAACGAAACAAGTGTCTTACTTCGGATTCCACTAACTATAAATCTAGCGGCTGGAATGGGCCACTGTCCGAATGTTAAGAGTAGTTTTGGAAAGAATTCATTAAGAGAACGACGGCTTTCATGTGTCATGAATGCGCTCTCATCTGCTCCCATTAAAGAACCCATATTCTTGAATAAAACCATATTTCTAGAACTTTGTCTCATTTCCTTCTTCGGATCCTACTAATCTCGACCTCTTTTGCCTGTACGTACATATTGAATGATCAACCAAGAGGAAAAAAATTACTGCATTTAGTTAGCGCCACTTACGCGTTTCACCATCTCTTTCCGTCTTGCTGAAATTCCGAACGAAATTGAGGTCTTTGAGTTAGTGAGATAAAATGTCGTCTCATTTCCTGGATCTGCACATATGGCGCTGTTGAAAAAAGGTGGACAGTTGGTATTTGAAGCAGTAAAATGCGATAAAATAGGTTTCCAGAAACAGTGATGACCGTTTTTAATATAGGGCATTCGTTGCAGAAAAAAAGATCAGATTTTCTAGGTCAAAAATTAGATTTACAACAATCAAACGTTAATTATATTCCAACAATTCTTTTCTTTCATTTCCAGAGTGTTTTTCCATTGTATTGTGAGCGTTAAATGTTTATTGCATATTTTAAATTAAATTAGCTTTGCCGGACCGGTCTTCTTTCCGGAAGAGTGAAGAGCAACTGTGACAGAAAACTTAATGAATGCTAAATGTCTGCGGAAGAATTGTCATGAAATTAATCCACATTAGTTTATGATGAGAAGAGGAAAACTTTCCAGACATTATGGGAAACAAATCAAAATCAATTAATTCATGAATTTCTAGCATCCATTTTTCCAACTCCGGTCTCTTGTTTTTGAAATATTATTATAATTGAATCGCTGTGCAATGTCTTCCCTTTCGTGAAATCGAAGGTCGCCTTAAGGACAGTGAGATTTTTCCAGTTGGCAAAATTTTTAAAGTTTATTCTCAAAACACTTTCTGTTCATAAAGTTCAACTTTGGTATTTTGACTATTTTTAAAATTGGTGCAGATGAAAGAAAAAAGGTGGGATGAATCGTGTCATTCCTATGCATTTTTGAATTTTAAGATAAATCGAATCCCAGAAAATCTTCAATAGTTACATGGAGTTAGATGCTCGTGAGAAAGCTTATCAGTCTGCAATTATTACCGCACTTATCACTGCTACTTTGCCAGTTGCGGCATTCATAGCGCTCGCACCCACCGTAAACCGACATATCAGCAGTATCAATCATCAGCTTCAAAGTGATCTCTTCTTCTGTGAAGTGAGTTTAATGCCTTAAGCGAATTTAATTTCCACATATCATCCGATGACACGCCGATCTGCACCAGTTACTGGGACATTGCGCTGCGTACTTTCACAGCCTAGAAAGACAAAATCAATCTCGTGATAGTTGGTTTGGACGCTCGAAATAACACAACTCAAATTGCACAGTGTATCAGTAGCTGATTTACTGAGTCCGATGAGAAGTTTAAAATGTAGTAAATTGGTTCCAGGAAATTGCGTTTAACTTTTACAATTACGTGAGCATGAATAAGGACTACAGCGGAAATGGTGATGAAGCAACCAACGGCGTTGTAGAGGTGAGTCATCCTGTAACTTTTGTGCTATCAACGATACAATATAAATTGACGTGCCTGTCGCTTTCACCGAACATAGTCGGTCGTTTTTATTGACGGTGAGGAGTGAAATTTTACTGCAAGCACATTTGGAATTCTCTCCTATTTCCGTTTTAAGGAATGAGATGATTAGTCTCATCAATTTCTTTTAGCTTAATGCCATCTCCGAATACTTGAATTGCTCTGAGAATTTCGAAAAATGTCACGAGAGGTGGTTGCAATCCAGTCGGAAAGCTCGCAGTCTACCGACTAAAATACACGAAGTGCCAGCAGCAGCAACTTTTCTCCTGAAGCACTCACCATCATCAGATGTAGTCGAATCAGGCGAAGTAACCGCAGAAAATATCGACCAACCAGAAGAAGCGACGAGGGCAGCCATTAGCAAAATAGAAGGAAATTCCGGCGCCATACGCCATAATGTTGGTGTAGTGACCACCGAATTTAGTAACGCTGTAGAAGTTGCAACAAAATCGGCGGAATTAGGACACTTCCATTACAGATTTATATTTCCTACTAAAAACTATCTTCAAGAATTATCGGCAACATATGCGCCTATAATACAAACTATGCAAGATAGCATGACCAGAACACGTGGCAATGATCGGGAGTGCAGGTATACATTATATTAGTACAATAGAGAGAGAGAGAGAGGTAAAAAGCGAGGTGTCTTTGAGAAACTACGATGTTAATTTTGTGACTTCTTTTGATTCCAAGTTTTGACTCGTTTGAAGCAGTGAAAAGTAAGATGAGATTGAGAAACTGTTCGAGTTAAAATGACGGAGAAATTAATAAGGATTTGAAATTTATACCTTATTGTACCATTGCACAATCGGAAATGACAGAAAACGTTTAATAGATCGGTGTTTTTTTATATATTTGGGAAATGGGCTGATTCATATCCTTCATTGCAGACAAGATTTCGTTATGGCAGATTTTTATTTGTAAGGAACAGTTTAGGTGCTCCGCTTTACCTGGACCGAAAGGCACGCCTGGTCGGAAAGGACTTAAAGGTGCTCCAGGTACACAGGGAGCTCCAGGATATCCAGCACGTATGCCTTGCGAACCACCAGTTGACTTAAAAAAAATATGTGCTGACCCCTGTCCAGTTGGTAAGCAGGGGAAGCAAGGACCGACAGTGAGTTTCTTCAGAATTTCAAAAACAACTAAGCATATTCTGAAATCGAAAAACATATTAGTAATTCATTCCTTGTCAGGTGCTTTATAGGCAGCGTAAATGGTGCAGAAAGTTGTTGATCGCTGAAATAGCTAAGGATAAAATTGAATTTAAGCAGTATCTATTTCAGGGCCCGCCAGGAGATAAGGGTGCAATAGGAATTCCTGGTGTTCCAGGCAAAAATGGTAAGGATGGAAAAATTGGTCCCCCAGGACCAAGAGGCCCACCAGGAATTCCGGGATTGGACGGAGATGTGGGCGAACCAGGGATCGATGCAACGCCTACACCATTCATTCCGGGACCTTCCGGTCCAGGCGGTGAGGTTGGGCCAGTTGGGCTACCTGGTTTGTTCGTTGGATTTTGCTGAGAATGATTGCTTTTGTAACTTTAAATGACACAACTGGAAAATTGAAGTGGCACTTGAAAAGTTATATGGAGACGCAGTCGTTACAATTCTAATTATCACTGTTGCGGTTTCAGGGCCGCGCGGGATGCCTGGAATTGATGGACCACCAGGACCAACAGGTAAACGTGGGCCTCCAGGTGAAGATGGACTACCCGGAAGTCGAGGATCTCCGGGACTGCCTGGACCGGTTGGAAAAGTTGGTCCAGATGGAAACATTGGAGTAGGAGATTTTATCACTTTTTCAGTAGCTTATAAGAGAATTTGATTACTTTTGTCTCCTGGCTCTTCTGCTTCGTTTCGAAGAGGAAAGGCATATTGCAGACTTTCAATATTTTATTTGCTTTGATTAAGTGGATATCTGGCTAAATTTCGTTGATACGATAATTAACCATTCATTACTTTGGTCAGTCGAAACATTAAATATTAAATTAAATTCCTCTTATTTGTTAATTAGAATCAATTAAATTTATAGGTTTGTCCAACGTACTGTGCAACGGACGGCGGTGTGTTCTTTGTCAAACCTCCAGAATGGTTTGGAGATTGATCGCAGTAAAAGTCGCTGTTGACGAAATTTGCCTTCAATTAAATTTATTCACAAAACTTCCTCTTAATATACTGTACAGAAATGTATCACACGTCTTCCCTCTGCATATCACCGACACAATCTGCGCCAAGGTTGTGTGAGTGGTGTTTTTTTAACTTCTTTATCCAGTAAATAATCTTGATGGTTAAAGGTAGCAACAATGATGACATCATGTATTATTGCTAATTGTTTTAGTTCCATGGCTAGAAGAGTCCTATTAGTTGCTCTTCATCTGCAAGACAGAATCAAACTCCTAAATAAATCACTTTTAATTTTCTTTGCATCTTATTCTATGCGTCACGTGTAACTCAAGTAAACGGGGAGTTTCGGTGATCTCAATGGAATTCAATTCTCTTCTGTTCTCTCACTCGCGCATGAAATAAACTGCTAAAAATTGAAATAATTAGCACTTTGGAGTCAATCAATAATTGCAAGTTATTCATTTGAAAGTAACAACTTTACTGTGATTTGTGCAACTGCAGAAATTTCCATCGATCTTTTCGCTTAAGTAAGGAATGGCTTCGCTTCTAAATTATTGCTATTCAAACCGACTTCATTAAATTTGCATTGCTGGAACATCTCTGTAAAATTATTGCTTCTTTTTGTGTGTTTTTTAGAAAAGTCGATAATTCACAGTGTCAGCTGTAGTTGTCTGAAGTGACTTCACTTCAGTCCACAAATTATTCTTTCCCTCTATGACTAGCCAGTGCAGCAAATTCAAGAAAACGAAAACTTGAAAAAGGTTTTCGTTTGGGGCCGCATTTTTTATTTCGAAGAGTGAGAAGAAAGTGGGAAAATTTACGAGTAGTGAGATATCTGGTTATTATTGATGGCAAACATTTTTTAACTTTTAATATTTAAAAAAGATCATTGAAAGTTCCATGTTTCGCTCGCTCTTATCTGCTTTAGTTGCTATAGTGTCATCTAGGATGAGTAAAGTAATGGTAGATGAATAATTAGCATCAAGGTATAGTGGAAAGGTTTCCAAAGGAAGGCTTTTCAAATTGCTCTCCTGTTCTGATTCAACTTTCGCACTTCTCTCGCCACCATTTATACGGCGGTGTGCTGAAATACGATCATCGAGAAAAACTGCGTCGTAAGCCGTGAGCGGGATTCTGTTGAATTACAGATAAATACTACGAAACGTATCTGCTATCTCAGGCCAGCAATAAATAATACTATGAAACGGAAGATGGATAGAATAACACGAAATTGCTTCGCTGTTCCCCTTAGCATTGATTAGAAGGCACGAGTGTTGTGACAACTCCGATAATCACTCTTTCCAGCCGGACATTATAATAATCGATCTGTCAGTTCGATGTTTCGTATCGCTGATACTGAGATGAAAAAGATGATATGATGATTTCCCCTTGAGATTTCTTGCTTAGTTAAATAAAGAAGACTTCATTAATTGTGCCGTAGATCTGTCTCTTAACTTGATTCTCTTGAAACGACTACGCCATTAGAACACTATCGAAGCAGGAAGTGATGTGAAGCATCGATCTCCTAATGATTCATTTTTAATTGGCATTACGGCAAAGTGTTGCAGGTTGTTAGTAAAAGGTAAATAATAAGTTGAATACATAGACTTCTACTCAGTCTTCGTTACTATTTCACTGTTATTCAGATGTTGAAATGTTGCTTTTCATTGTTGTCGAACTTGTCAAGAAGATCCGGCGTGAGGATATCCTTCAAAAAATGCTGCAAACCTATTTCTGATTTATTATCGGTTCTCAATGACATTTTCGAAATACAGAAAAGGAAGGTGATTTTATATCAAATAATCCTCTTATCAGTGATTTGCTAATGTTTTCAAGTAGACTCGTGAATCTGTAGTCCTAACTAGTATGTACCTTTCCGTTCCATAGAACTAAAGCAACAAGTATGAAAATCCGTAAATATGACGGGCCTGAAGTCAGAAAATGAAAACTTACTAAAGTAGGTTAGAAATCATTCAGAGGAGGTAAAGTTAGTTGAAATCAGCACTGCTATATTTTATTTAAGGTGGTCATTTACTACATAAGATAGCTAAAGTTATGACGTACGTCTGATGCTCTTCTAGAGAGTAGCGTACCCGAATAGCCTTATTCTGAGCATCCTTACCACTAACAAAGTAACTGTCAGTAAAAAAAACTGATATTACATAACACTGTATTTTCTTGGCTTACTTGACAATTTCCGGAAGCACACTATTTTATCGTCCGACAACAACACTTTCCATTATCTTTACTTGTTTACTTTGATATTTATCATTGTGCGAAATTTAAAACTACTAAATACAAATGCAAACGACCAGAAGTTACCCAAAAGTTTTGCAAGCTTTGTACGTTTCCGGAGTTTTTCCTGTATTTAGAAGATTCATTTGTGGAATATTATCTACTTTGAGTCAACGACATTTCTGTCCTTCTGGGTCTGCTTTCCTCAACAATTCTTGAAAGTAAATTGAACGTCAAAATAATTTTGAGAGAAATTAGCTTCTTAGCAAATTCATTCTCTCACTTTTTTATTCTGAAGCAGAGCTGAGACGGTATGAGAAGTAATGAGAATGCGGCATTCTGCGAACAGTTCCAAAGCAACGGAAGCCATGAAGAAGCCACGTCTCCCCTATGGCTACAAATTGCGTGATAGGTTGGAGCAAGGCGTTAATTATGATTTATCTTGTTGACAACATGGAAAAGTTTCATCCACGCCTTTAGACAACATTCCACCGAACATCACAAGCAGAAACGCTTTAACTGCTCCAATACAGAAGTGCTGGCTGCGGAAGCGATGGGTCGGAAACGGAAAGGAACACAGTCTGGAAGAGAACCTGCGTGCAAAATTGGGGAGAGGAGCGATCAGACGATCACCGAAAAGCATTTTACCGAGAATAAAACGAATAAAAGATGTGGAGTGATGACGGGCCAAGAATAGATGCTGTTCAGGCCTTCCAGATCTGATCGAAGGAACGTTGTATTGATTGATATGTGCCGCTAACATCTTATTACGCAGTGACCGCCTAGTATTTATTTGAATTTTTTTCCTCTTTTTTCATTCATTTCCCCATTCATGGCAAGTTTTTAATGCAAAAATTGTATGCGATACTTGCTCACAACGCTGAGTTGTGAAAAAAAATTTGATCTCGAGGAGGTAGTATAGACATTTTAGGCTCACTTCTTCATACTACCAGAATTTAAATTTTACTGTCGAAATGTTTTGATATATTATTAATTTATACTTCAAATTTTTACTAGACGAAATCTGCAACTTTCCGAGCTCAAGCATTTCAAGCCAAACTCATTTTTGTGTCAACACAGCATTCAATATTTTAAAATTAGCTTCGCTGAAAATTTTCGCAGCAGAAAAATTTTTCTTTTTTTATTTAAATTGCAAATTGGGTCGCAGTCAACCGAAGGGAAACGAACAGATAGCAGCAGTGTTGACACAACCATAGGAAGATAGATGGCGAGGTTGCACGCAGGCAGAAAGGAGACAGATGGAAATGTTGAAATATTGTCGAGCATTGTTTGTTAGCAATAGTTTGGCGGCAAAAAGACTAAGTGGCTGATCGATCAATCACTGGTTCGATCCCATTCGATGAGAGATGCAATAGGTGCAGCCAACTCAGCAAGCAGACTGACGTACGATAAAAAATCTTTAATTTGAGATTGAACGTGTTTCTCACTTCGCTGCAGTAGATTTCCATGTCTCTGTTACGTATCGTTATATTTGACTGTTTTCATTCCTTGGTTTGCTAGCTATGTTGTTTTCAGATGGTGCTCACTAAGGACTGAGTGATGACTCCTTCAACCGATCGATGATCTATCTATTCGTTCACAAACTGACAATCGTTGATTGAGAAACAGTGTCCGGAATATTTCTCAAAATAACGATCTAAGTGCTGAAATTTGTTCAAAGCAATTAATGACCTCCTCCTCCTAATAACAGTGTAGTTGGAGACTGCTGGCATGCATACTTACCTACAGCAGTTAGCTTGCACGACTGCAGTCCACTCTGCTGGCATATGTCAAGGGAGGATCAATTTGATCAAATTCGAACTGTTTCCTAGTGTTGTCGTCGATCCATCCTATCCAGCGATCATAAAATGAAATAAAAAGTGAGAGGAGAAAGTTTCATCATTGCTTACTTCATTCGTCCCTCCACCCCTCTCTTCTTCCTTCTTTTTCCTCATCTTCCTACACTACTCGACAACTTTTCGCGTTCTCTTTCTTCCTTATCCATCTCATTCACCAAGTAAAAGAGAGAGAAGGAGAGTGCTAAGATAAAACTTCAGGAACTCGTACCCTACTCCGCCTGTGATGAGATAATGGGTCGGGTCGGGTCGTGCGGTACAGGACTTGTGCATCTGCACAAGAAATAACTGGTCAACTACCAGTTTCTGCTCGTAATGAATGCAAAGAAAGCTGGCACTGTCCGGTCACTCTCTCATCTAATCTTTTTCCTCACGTCAATGCTACGACTTCCATTTCTACTCGCTTATCTATTCCGAAACATTCCACCACATCTTTTGGTCAGATCGTCGAGTTACCTGAAAAGTCACTATTTTTTTACGACGAAAGATGCTGAGAGAAAAAAGCGAAACATTAGGGTTTCCTCCCTTATTCTTCCTCTGTTAGGCAGTGAGGTGTTATTAATTTTATATTCATGTAAAATGCACCGACGAATGCACCCACCAATCACGGCGATCTCACTCGGCTTTTACACTTCAGAGATGTCCGACCCATTATTCAATCTTCTCTGAAATTTTATAATCTTATTTGTCACAACAGTTAGTTAGTTCAGATTTCATTTTCCATTCCACTCATCATCCTTCACTCTCCTTTCTTTACTTCCTCCATACTGCTCCTGAAACTTTTGGGAAGAAGGGAGAATTATTAATTCATGTTAGTTAGTCCAAAGTGATTAGCGCAGTTTATCACTAAGTCGATATCATTCCGTTTCCTTTCCACTCACTATTTGTCCACTTTTCAGAACAGTGACTCACTCACTTGTCACATCGTCTCTATCTGATAATGCGCGCTTCATGTTTGTTTGATTAACCCGTTGCGCCAAGCGATGGATATTTCCCACTGTCCTTCACAGAGTAGCGTACATGCTTATACTTTTAGGAGTCTCTTTCAAAAGATAAGTTTAGAAAAGTGCTATATTTCTCGAGCTCAAGAAACCTAGGACATTGCAGGAGAAATTGTAGAATTACGAATTTTAGGTTTTGGCAAGTGCAAAAAATCATTTAGTTACAAAACGGTGAACAATTCGTCGGAGCTGCGCAATCATAGAATGCGAGGATCTAAAATTAATTCTGCGAATATGAGGAGCTTCACCTAAGCAAGAAGCATAAGGTATGAAACAACGAGTGATCAGTTTCCAGCACAGCAAAAGTGCTGCTGTCATCTGTTGTAATTGAGCGTTGTAAATAAATATTACTCACACCATCAGAGCCACTCTTCTTGCTTCACGTAAACATTTTATCAGAATCATTGCATGCTTCCTTCATTCAAAGATAGAATTATTCTGTTTCAGTTTAAATGATTCTTTCCTGCTTCATGTCCAAGTTCTGAAATTAAAAGATGTTAGATCCTCTTTGAAGTCTGATTCCTCGTAGTGTCGGAAAACCTAAGCTCAGAAATCCTCCTTAAAAGTCGTGAATTGAAGAATTTGGCAAATACGCAAAGCAACTCCCAGAAATTTTGTCGAGGGAAAGCTGAAGTTTGGATTTTGATTGGTGGCAAATTTATAAAAAATTAAAGTTCGAATTTCACATTTACCTTGAAAAAGAGATAAAAAGATTAAATATACAGGTAGCTATTATGAAATTACGGGCAACTGAATTTAATGTCCAGCTTTCGCTATGCGCGGGCCAAAACATTGTGTTGGATCTAAAATAATTTTTACATTTAAGGATTAAGGGGTTCATCAGAATTATCGGTCAGTTCATGTCAAGTGATTTCAGAGAACCCAACAAAGACGAGGAAACAAAGGCCTTTTGTTTAATAGCGAGTAAATCGGAATTATTTCATTCAGTTTAAACTACCATTATCAAAGTAAACTTCCCTTTCCCCTGTAGCTGTAAGTAGCGATAATGTATTGATGTGTTTGCAGCGTTATTACTTGTGATAAGCAAATAGGCTCTTCCCTACTATTTGATTACATCCTTATCAGCAGTAACACTGCTTCACGTACTCCTCCTTCCTTCTCCTGCACATTGCCATTTCCTTGTCTCATCTAATGTCTTCAGTCTCCTTTACTTTTATAACTGAAGATCGATCCTGGAAATAAATTCTAAATTCAGTGCTGACCATTGGGCATCAGCAACAGTCACGCTTTCTTCTCTCTCATATCTGGCCCCAGTAATCAAAACACTACCTCAGCTATTCGTACGCTCATCTTGTGAATTCAATTTATCACTTTGGGGAAAGCACGGTCCACAACGATCCATCCATTCCCCTTCCCTTCCTTTCAAGCACAAGCATGTGTTTCAATGGCGGTGGTGATTGATGCTGATAGTGGCAGTGGCGGCGGAATGGTGAGGTGATGGTACTGCTGTTCGCTGTTCTTATCATAATGCATGATCATTTCCGAATTTCGTTCTTCCATTTCGCACATTTCATCTTCAAAATGTCACTTCGCGCCAAGCTATCATTCATCTTATCACTGTCCTTTTTTCCCTCTTATTTGCTTTCTACCATTCCGGCTGCAAAACCGGACCAAAGAAAATGGATGGAAGAATAGAAAGCAACGGAAGAACAAGCTGTCTTTCTGCTGTTCGCAGGTTGCTAGGTTTTAGGTTAGTTTCCTGTCATAGGCACCACATTTAATTCATCCATCTGAGTTTCTTCAATCAGTGATTGCCTGCTGCTATATTACGAAGCCTTAGGTGCGATGCAAGTACGTAGCACTATCTGTTGTTAATGTTAATTACAAGGTGTTGCATCATCGCCACTCGCCGGATCCCTTCCTCACTCTACACCCTTCATTTTGAACCATTGCACTCTGCTTCTTAATGGAAGTGGAAGAGTGATGCTCTATTGATAATGAACTTTTGGGTTGTTCTATTGTATCCGCCCATTTGCGAACACTGATTTCGGTCGGATAAGGATGTATTTCCTGTTAAAAACTGTGATTCTGATTTCTTTGCGGAATATCCTTCGGAAATCAACTCCTCGGATTAATGCAATTCTCCTGAAGCTGAGAAAGACAAACCAATAAATCATAGTGAAAGGGTCCTCAATGACCAACGAAGGTGATTCCCAATGACCGACCTGGGGCTTCCTTTCTTTCAAACATACGACATGTCAGTGGTAAATTTGTGTCTTCCGATCACCCCCAAATAAAACATTCATTTAGGTTAAATCTTATCCGTACTGTTATCCGTATCTATGTTACAATTTGCAGCAGTATTGCTTCCCAGTCTTCAAACACTTCAGCGGGAATAGTTGAGAGAAGGCTAATTTAAATTTCTATGTAAACGGTCAGGCTCGAAATCAATCGATGAAACGGTATTGGGAGAAGAAGCCGGTCAGCTAACGTCTCTTTTGTACTACATGACGAGGAGGGGGAGAGAGAGAGAGCAAAAAGGTTCGATCAGCGTTATATCATATCACAACTCATTAATAGCTACTACTACTACTACTACTGCCCCGTCGACCCGCTGTTGCATCTTCCTATCATTCGTTACTTAGCTGTTCTACTTTTCTCGTTTCAGTTCTCCAAATACGAGTCATAACATCTCTTCCTCTCTCTCCTTCTCTTCCTCGCTGATCATTGCGAAGGAGGGGAAGGATGGACGGATGGTCAGTTGTGACCCTGCGGAGAGAGGATGGTGACCAGTGCACCTCCATTATTTACAATTGTTGAAATGCTCGGATTAATTTAGGCACATGTCTCCTCTTTTTTCTTTCTTCACTTTCTTGAATTTTAAGATTTAGCTGGGAAAGTGTAAATCTTTTAAAACATCAGATGTAAGGCAAGAAAGATGGTGCGTTGATGGTGAGGGAGGGTATATGGAGATGATAATGCTGCAACAACATTAATCAGCAAACGCATCATTCATCATTGACTGCTCATCAGAAATTTCCAGTACGTCACCTGGCTGTATCGCTCTTTTCCTATGCCCTAACCTGTCATCTGACTACTAGATGCCCTTTAATTGAATTCAGTTTTACAAAGGTGTGTCGCCTGATAAACAACTTTCTTCAATGAATCCGATATTAAGCCTTTCTTAACAGTTACTCATTGCACTGGTTGAAACGATTTCCTGCTGGTGTACAGGAGCTTAACGCTTTACAGTGGGAGTAAGCGGGATCATGCTAAACCTGTCATAACTGGGAGCTACAGTTCCGGACGGACGAATGGACGGAACAGTAACGCCTTGAGTCAGCCACTCCTGTGCTTTACCGTTTTGCTCTTTCCCAACTGTGTCAGATGGATAAAAAAGAAATTCTCTGTCGTCAGCTCTCAATGAGGGCAAAGGAATGAAAAAAGAGCGCAATTGTCCTGAATAATTGTCATGTAATCAGTCGCTCCTAATCACTCACTCTATCCTCCATTTGCACTTAACAATCGATGATGACTCATGCTGGAAATTAATCGTACATGAATAATTTACCTCTGGAAACATGTCCCCTTGAAATTTCTCATCACTATGGACCGATCAGATGGAATTGAGAAACTGGCCCATTTGAACTTAAACTCGAAGAATGCTAAAATGTTTATTTCTTGAAATTTTACTAATTCGCATGAAAGTGATTGCTTGAAATTAGCCCGTAACCATCTTCTCTTCAACTATTTTATTTAACAAAAAGATTCTACCGCGTTCGTTTACTACTGTTGCAGCAATTGTTAACTGTCTCCTTTTGTGCCGTATATCCGAATCTTTTGATCAATTTTCATTATCAGCTTTCAGTCAGCATAACTACTACGGGCGGATTAAACGCAATGCTTCGATCTGAATCACGTAATTACAGGCGTGCTTTAATTTCAGACTTGCTAATTCACTAATCGAAGTGTACTTTTCTGCCGTGTGCAAAAATGGCACTCACTGCTAGATTTTAATTGATGCCAATGTGAGGAGAGGCATTGATAACATTGGAAAATCAAAAATTGAAAATGCGCCAGCAGGTGGTTATTATTGAGTTGTTGATGTGCACTTTGCTCCACGCTAATAATGGTTACCTGAATTTGAAGCCACGACAAGTTATTAATGCTGGTACGTTTTACTTTTTCTTCCTTGAAATGCTCCATTCCTGAGTTGCCTGAACCCTACATATTGATAAAGACATGTTTTCTGTAATAGAGCATTTGAAATGATGTCAAAGTTTACTGACTACCGTCCTCTACCTGTAGATATTGAGCATCCCTGTTTCCTTTATTTGACGGTACTGGTGGCAGTACTCGTAGCAAAGCAAACAACTGTTCCGATAATCCATCAGCCTCTCCCGAAAGCTTTAGCTCAACGCAGTTGTCCCTGAAAGTGGAAAATATCGCATTTGTATTTCCCCATTTTTAAACTATCCACTCATAAAGAGATGAGGAGTGACTTGAAAAATGTTAGTGAATTTTAATGAAAATTCAATTTGAGTACCGCGCAGATGGAGATGAAAGGCGGACCCATTGAAATAGCCTACGATCTTCATCCTCGGCTCGTTAATTTTTTCACATCCTGAACCACTTTCATTTAACTTCTCTAACTATAGATTTACTTCTAACTTCTTGTTCAGTTTGTAATATGCAATTTGAAGCAGTAGAGGAATTATGAGGAACGGAACGGAACAGTTCATTTCGCAGAATTAGGAGGAAATCGTAGAAAATAAGAAAAATGCTCTGTCCCCACCTCCTCTTCTCCAGTACTCCGCAATGTCCTCCTCTCTTGCATCGTCTGAATTTCGGGGATTCTACGCGACACACCTTCTAACAACGTTTTTGTTATTACTCTGATTGTTGTGGCAGCATGCCAGAAACTATTAATATCCCAAATACCAATACCACTGGGATCAAACGTGAAATGAGCGGATATCAGCAATACTGCTGATTGATCGGTTGATTTATGATTACTTGTATCAGTTATCATGCATATCCTTTTATCTATCTGATCTTAGTGACAGGTATAATCAGTACTTTCATTCTTGGCCTTTTTCTTTTAAGTCTGAAATTCTTTCTCAAATGACAGCATTTTTGACGCTTCTTCCAGTACTTTTCAGGAGATACGTTGTTTCTTTACTCGAAGTGAGAGGGGGAGGGGGGGTCAATTTGAGATTACTGCTCTCCAATTTTATCATTTCTCTGTGAAGTTTCCTTATTATTTTCGCAAATGTTTTCTGACGATATTAGCAGTTCAACTAATGGCTTTGAAGTTTAGAAATGGAATTTTGTGGCCGAACTACCAAAACTAAAGTTTCCATCGGTATCTTTGCAAATAATTCCTTTTTTAATGAAAAAGACTGAACTTCAGTTTTAGCACTTCAAACTGTTTCAGCAGGGAAAGCGTAAGTTAAATAAAGGAAGTGAATTTTGAGATACGTGTGGAATTCTTTTTGCTTCCACATCAGGAAGCAATTTTATAGTGAATCCAAGTTGGTTAGAGAAACCATGAGGAACTGGGATACTGACGGTAACAGAAAAGTTTCATGACTTTAAGTTATTTTCAATTTTGTGCGTGCAAACTGCAAGAAGGAAATATAAAAAATATGATGAAAGATATATATGAAGATATCTAATGCATTACCAATTTAACTTTTCTCTCAGTTTCTATTGGGCAGAAGCCACTTGTGAATTTTGAGCATCTCAGATTGATAATCAGAAACTCGTGAAATACGGGCAAGCGTTTAGTTGGAGAGAACTAACTTGTTGCTGAATGAGACAAAAGCACGGGTACACCTGCATCTCCTCCTTCCTTTTTCATTATTAAAATTAAAATCCTTCAGATTAAATTTATTCAACTTGTAGTGAATTATTTTGTTGTTGTGTGTGTGTGTCCTTTTAACGCAGTCCAGTGAATGCTTCCATTGATGGGTAATAGAGACGGCGATCTGTGATTGCTTGGCACGAATTTTTTTTGGAAACTATACCTGTAGACAAATGAAATGGAAACCCGGAGAAGAAAGGGGTTGCCCGACACTTCGCTTACAAGAAGGAATGGGTGGAATCCGTGGGTCTTTGTGTAACTCAGTAATAAACCGACGTGAAAAAGTGAAACAGGATGTTATATTATAACAGCAGGTATTCCGAATTAATTCTATCTCCACGGAAATGGATAAACAATTAATTTGAATTAGAAAAGCTAACTACTTCAAAACATCGAAGAATTCACTTATTTAAGAAAGTTCAAGTAATTCAGATAACCACTTATCGTTTGGCCAGAAATATTTTACCGCCCACCGCCCATTTAATTACGAGGTATCTTCGACATAAACATTTGCATCTTTCATTTGGGAGAAAACGAAACGAAAAAAAGCTCCTGGTGGTTGACCGCTCGATGAATAGTATTGAAGTGTTATTATGCTAATTTATTCCGACAAAAAACGTTACCAAGCGGTGGAAGTGCTTCTTTCTCCTGTTCACTTATCCATGCAGTCTCCTACAGTCTGTGATACCTAAAAGATAGCCTGGAAATATCAATTCTTACTATGAAACCCTTGCGAATGGTGTAAGACGGAGACTAAGCCAAAGAATGATGGGAAAGACTTGAAAAGCATCAAAGTCGGATATTTCTTTACCTTCTGAGGCTTCGCGGTTCATCCTGTTTTGTGGTCTAGCCTTTGTCGAAGACGCGGCTGCGCTGCGAGTTGCAGTATTTGGTCAACTTTTAATTTAGAGATTTAATAGCCAAGAGAGAATAACCCTCTCTCTCTCATTCAAATCATTCGTCGTCGTTCATTCCGACATCCCAGGTAATAATTGCCAAGTGCCCTTAGTGCTTCCTTGATGAAGTGAAATTTTCCGGATATTCTTTGCAGCGCAGCGGTAAATGTTAGATATTTCATGCATGGAAAAGGAGAAATGACGGAGCTGCAGCAAATGGCTCCATTCTTTTCATTGCTTTGGAAGAGATTCTGTTAAGTTACGAAGTGGACCGTTAAATTGACCAGTTAAAGAGGAAAAGGTGAGTGAACAGAGAATTAGATAGACAAATGAGGAAGTAGGCGAATGAAACATTAGTGTGCAGAAAAGTTTTAAAAGTCTTGGGAAGTTGAGTAGTAAAAGTTCTTTCTAAGAAAACTTTGCACTAGTAGAATCAGAATCCTTCATTTCGTCTTTTCTGTGCACCTTACCAGACCGCAAAAATCTGGAGATGTTCCTGAGGATTATAATAAGGTGCATCTCGTACTATCATTATCTCATCATCACTGAACCATTTATGGTGCCAATAGGGTCACCGATCAAAGATTAAAAGCAGAAGATAAACAATTAACATCCCCAAAATATTAGTTTTTATTTTTGACGGTTGCTGAAATTAAGAGAAAGCATACATTAGGTAAAAAGTACATCTTCTTAACTTTCCGTCCTAACAGTAATCTAGCTTACTGGATAAAACAGCTGGCAGGGGAAGTTGGTATTTTGGTTGGCCAATGTTTGTAATTAAGCCTATCAACATAACTGTGTGTGGAACTAGTGCCTCACTGTTTCCTTCAGTAAAATGAAGGAGATGAGCCTAAAGTGAAGGCTGTTAATGTTGACCGTTAAACGTATATCACTGAGGGTATGCACTACAACGACCGTGTTTTAACATTGCCGCCGATGTCCCTTTGAAGTGACAAAAAAGTATGCCCTGTGAAACACTGTCTACGGCCAACGATTAGAAATTGCATAATAACTGCTGACGTGATGTTGCACAGAGTGGGATATTTGAGAAGAATGGATCGGAAGATATTCAGAAAACTGGGAATCCTTCGAATTCCTTCAATTTAACCGATATCAAGCAAGCAAAAAAATTCTTGAGGAAGGCCGGAGTGTAATTAGTTTGTAAAAAATAGTTGAAAATTTTTAATTGCATTCTGAAATCAGGCTCAAATTTTTTATTAATTTTTATCTGAGTATCAATTATCGTCAGTTGCGTATTTAAGTTTGCTTTGTATCTCTACAAGTGGTAAGGTATATTGTCGGTACTCCTGCAGATAACAACAGGAACAATACTATAAACAGGAACAACACTCTAATCGAGCCGATTCTTGAAGCTTTCAAATAAATTTTTGCTTTACTTTCATTTCGAACGCTGTTAATTTTCAACTAATTTTTCGGAATTCACCACAACTTCATCTTCTCCAACTTCGTTTTCTCTGTTTTCCAATTTCCTTCACTTCAATCACACTATGACTTCATTAACAATTCATCTTTACTTCTCCAATTTTTTCTGTGAACAGAATTGTTGAAATGAAAGAGTATTGCAAGTATTTTCAATTAGTAAAACGATTATTGTTGTGTTGCTGTGTCTTCGGAAAAGTTGATGAAATGATACAATTTGGCGTAGAGCGTGTTATATAGAATTGAGTCATACGTGTAAGCAACATAAGAAACATGATGAGTGCGTAATATCGATAAGAAGTGCTGCGATGTGACCAGCTTATTGGGTTATTGTTATGTAGCATACTATAAATGCGTGAATAAATGATTTTGATTGCTAATTTCGTGCGGTGAAGACGAGATGCACGTGGTGCGTGGTTGCATAAACAACTTTAATGCTGAAATGAGATCAGCACCTGAAGTGCTTGTTGAAAGCGCCGATATATCAAAAACAGTAGAAAAATAAATCGTCTTGTTATATATTTTTTCTTATTTAAAGTTGGAGGTACAAAATTATTTCAGTACTTTCTGGAAGACGATTCACTGGCCGTAACGGAATATCAGCGTCGGAGCCAGCAGGGGAGAATGGTTCGAGCTATTTCAAGCTATTAGAGACAGATGACGAGTCGCTGCTTGTTGGTGCGAGGTAAATCTCAATTAAATAACTCTCAAATCTATTCCTACAAAGAAGCTTACACCTCTATCTCCCCTTTTAGCTTGATCTTTCATCCCAAATTTTCACCAATTCTTCAGTCACTCGAAGTACTCTCCTCAGTGTATTCCTTACTTTCTTTAGCGAGAATGTTTCTGGTACAGATTCTTCGTTAAAGAAGAAGGGAAAAAGTATAAAAATGAAATTCAGAAGTTCTACATGGACAAACACATCTTCCATTTGGCAACTGCTAAAATTCCTTCTTCACTGTAATTTAAATCACCGATACATTTTGCTGAGATGGTGACATAGGTACGCATAGCTCATATGAGGTGAATAGCTTCCTACCAAATAAATGTGAATAATGACATCAGGTATGCTGATAGTCCCTTTTATACTGCTCCAAACATTCGTTAGGAGATGAAAATAATGAAGTTCGTTTCTTCTGGGATAATGCCCATTAGTCTACCTTTTCGGTGTTTCTAAATCAGAAACGGATTTTCATGATAAACGTGAAAATGGCTGACTAGTTGTCGGTCAGTTACAGTATGCCGTGTCATAAATTCAGAAAGACGTATTAAACTTATTTATTATTGAGTTAAAATAAATGCTTTGGTACCAGCCGGTATCAGGGAGTTGTGACCTGTTGATAACATATGAACTTACCTATACACTGCTTTTGTTTTAATTCTCAGCTATGAAAACTACACGACGAGTAATAGAGAAGACGAGAAAAGGTGTAAGAAGAGTTGCTGAAAGGTGTGAGATAAGGCTAGCTAAGGCTAGTCACATCAATGGAAAAAAGATAAGATGTGCAGTTTTCAGTGATGCTGCTAGAATTAGTATATATTTGAAGGGAATGAGTGGGTAAAATCGGTGGTCAATTTTCCATAGCCGCAAGGTCACAACCAATTAATTATTAATTGTTAGTAGAAAGCAAATTTTGAATAAATTTATTTCAGAATCTATAGGATATTAAAACTGCTCTTTTAACCCATTTTTAACCGTAAATTGTGAAATGACAATTTGCACGTCGATAAATATGCAAATTTAAAATTGATCGCCGTGGGGGTGAGACCCAGTTCACCTTTCATTGCTTACAGCGAACGTACTGTTAAAAGTAAAATAATATTTCTTACAGGGATAGAGCTTACAATTTATCGGTAGTCAATCTGCAAATATTACATGTGAGTTACTTTTGAAAACTGATTGCGATTAAATTCAGCTCATTTTTTAGAAAAGTTCTGGATTAAAGTAACTGCTGGATAGTTTTGGTCAGTACTTTTAGGAATTTAGTGAGTGAACTCCTTAAGAAAACTTGGCACTTCACTGAAATAATTGTCACAAACGTCGCTTCTGGTGGTTTCATTGTGAGAACATATCGAAAACAAATTTCAAAAGAAATTGAGTTCCTGAAACTTTCCACAAGCTACTTTTATCCTTAGAGAATTCTAACCTGTTATGTAGTGCTAACCTGATCAGAAAAGGGAACTATATTTTGTACATTTTAATATAAAAGCTAAACGAATACTTTCTTTTTGGTCGCTTTTGATAAATGGAAATTGCAGGTGTTGGAGTGGATACCGCCAGGACAGGCGATCGAAGATTGCCTTATGAAGGGCAAAAGTCGGGTAATTCTTTCCTCTTCCAGGTCGTCTGAGAGAAAGCAAACATGCCGCATGTTTTTTCTTAATATTTTCAGCTTGAATGCCACAACTACATCCGAGTTATGGTACGACAATCAAATGGACGAAGCCTTATTTGTGGCACACACGCATATTCTCCCAAATGTCGAGAATACGCTTATTCCGATGATCGTATACTGCAACAAAGACGACAGTTCGATGGGCAGGTAAATTTTTCACTTATTGCCTTTCATTTGTTGCTGAACTTTTAAACTTTCATCATACAACTCCTCCATCATTTCATAAAACATTTTATGTGAGTTATTTTAAAAAAAGATTTTTTCCTTCCTTCTACTTAGCTTCTTTTTCTTGATTACCTTCATCTTCAGGCAATTGTACCTTACGATCCCAAGCACAATTCCACTGCAGTTTACATCGCTGATGCCAACGAGATATACACGGGAACTGTGTCAGATTTTGCTGGCAACGATCCACTTATTTACAGGAAAAGATTATCAGATGATGAAGGATTAAGAACACAACGAGACGATCTAAAAGTACTCGACTGTAAGTGTGTCAAAATGAAACTTTTCAATTAAAGATAGACGGTGAAAATTGTAAAGGGTAAGCTACTGCTGCTGTGGTTCTCGTAGTTCGGTGTGAAGTAATTTCTGATATTGGGAACAAATTCCTCTCTGGACCTTCATACTTTGAGGAAGTTAGATTATAATTCTAAACATCATATCCGTGGAATAACTAATGTTTCATTTGCACAGCAGGGCTCAGATAAAGTTGCGTGACTACTTACTTGTGATCGTGTTATTATTCCTTGAGTATTTCTGTCTTTCTCCCTAAAGGACTTGAGTAATTCCTGTTTCCATCTATACATTTCGGGGAGCATGTAATTTTGATTGAAATATCGAAGGTATTTTTATTTGCAAATATAAAAATAAATTCAAACCTCAGAAAAAAGTAAAATCCTACAGTTTATGAAATAGGAAGTTTGATTTGAAATATGGCGTAGTCTGCTGCAGACAATTGCTATGAAAAAATTATCATATCTGACATATCTGGGAATGGAAGAGGAAATGAGTGGAAAAATTGGCGAAACACTTTAGTTGCGAATCTTCGATGAAATTCCACTCATTCACATTCTTCAAGGAAAAATTGACTACCTTTTTATTGGCAGCACCTTAATCACTTACTGAACATTTCATTTTGATGATACTAACAATAATAACTTTTTGCTGACCTCATTTTCACCCCACTCAACCCACGCATATTAAGTGCATGTAAATATTTATTCTATTACAACACGCAGTGGATGCTGCTGCTGCTGCATTAGTATCGTCCTCATCTGTTAATGCATATCACATTAAGACTAGTAAGTAGGTAATCAGCTAAGATTAAGTCTATCTTGTCGACACAAAATAATTCAAAATCAAAACACTAAAAGCGCATTGCGCATATTGCGTAATTTGTTCCAATATGTGTTCCGAAGAATTGAATCCCATCACTGTGCACATTACTGATGGTCAGACACCAGAGGGGTCATCTTGGGTCATTCAATGAAAAAAAAATTAATTAGTGAAGATATTTAATTGAATGGAAAAATACCATTCGATTAGTTTATTGTCTATTTGCTTACTTGTTATTGCAGCACCAAATTTCGTGGCATCATTTGTTTACGACGATCACGTTTATTTCTGGTATCGCGAATGGGCTGCTGAAGCTAGCGACAGTGATCGACAGGTGCGTCCGTAACGAGCATAATAATAATTTTAATATTTTCCGATGGAATTTTATAAAATAATTCCAACGAAAGAGTTCTCGAATTACTAATTCAATTATTTTTTTATTTTCCACCCTTTAAAGATAACATTGACATGCTGTAAATGAATTTCACCACGTACTTTTCCATTTCAATTGTTTCCCATCCTCCCCGGTGATATTTAACTCTTGCATTTCTTTAATTTCCTTCATTTGCAGATTTATGCTCGAGTTGCGAGAGTTTGTAAAAGTGATCGCGGCGGTGCCAGACCAGCCCATGAGCGCTGGACATCATACGTGAAGGCGCGACTGAACTGTTCCATCCCAGCAAATACGCCATTTTACTTCAATGAACTGCGTATGACTTTCATATCAATTTTATTTCGTCATTAAGAAAAATATGATTTGGAAGAGACGATAGAAGGACTACTTCTGCTTGCGCTTTTGAAAAAATAAACTTTTGCACTTCTCCCAGCCTTCTAATCTGGAAGATTCACTTGGCCTTATGAAAAATAGACTGTCTTTAAAGACGAGATTTTTATCGATTGATTGGTGTTTGATTTTTATTTACAGAAAGATCTACACAATATGAAAATGATTGAGAAGCTTTCTTCATTTCTCACAAATGTCTTCTGTTTATAAGAAGAATTCTAATTTCATTTTAATATTGACTGATTGCAGAGGCTGTGAGCGAACCGGTAGCAGCAACCGATGGTTTCTCTTACGTATACGCTGTTTTTTCAACACCCGAAAGCAATGTACGGATGTCAGCTGTATGTGCATATCGAATGGAAACGATCAAGCGGGTTTTTGACTATGGACACTTTAAAATTCAGAAAAATGTTCAAAGCTTTTGGGTACCTTATAGACCGCACGAAAGTATACCCGCTCCAAGACCTGGATCGGTAAGTGATACTGTTAAATATCCTCACCATAGGATAGTAGCTCGTGTTGTGGGGTAAGGTACCGTAGTTTCAGTGCGTTGTGGATTCTTCAAAGTTATCGGAAAATACCGTCTCGTTCATTGCACGCAACCCACTGATGCATGAAGCGGTCCCTGCAGTACGTTCAAGACCACTTCTCGTCCAAGGACCAGAACGTGCGTCATTCACGCAGATCACTGTCTTACCAAAAGTTTGTGCTTTTTAACAAAGATTTTTAGATTTTTTATTTGTGGCTGAGAGCCTAACTGAAAAAAGGATTCAGAATCAGAAAGTAGTGGAATCTGTTTTCTGCTACATACACGTGCAGACTCTGTTCTTATACTTCACTGTGACCAAATTTGCATTGCCAAATATCATCATTTCAAAGTGTCCGGTCGCGCCTAAATTTTTATAATTCCTTTTACGAACAGGAAAGCTTTGCCATTGTCACGTTTTAAATTCTTTCAAACGGTTGGAAGAAATCAAATTTGAGAAAGTTAAAGCAGTCTCTTGAAAACTGGTTTTTTAAATGTTTAATTCTCGGTGAAATGCAATTTCTATTAGCGAAGTAAGGAAGGGTTGTCAGTAGAAGAAGAGATGAAGAAATAGCAAATTAAACTTTAATTAATGACAAAATATCTCGTCCAAATATTTTATTCCACTTCCAGGTCCACTCGGTTAAAAAAGGCACAACACATAATGCCTTGTACATTGGTACCTCGGATGGGCGTGTCCTGAAGCTCTATGACCCCGAGGATGGTCCTACGACAGTTGTGCAATCAGTAAAAGTTTTCGCCAAAAATTTGCCGATTATTAATTTGGTAGCTATCAATGACCAGGTGATGAACCATCTGATTTTGTTATCTGCTACGTTTTGAAACTTTTTTGATGAGATTTTCTGCCACATACCGATTAGCCGATCTGATGAAAAGAGATTTGATGACAGTTTCAACAGAAAACTTTTGACATTTCATAATTGTGAGGTTTTAACCGAGTATTTCTTAACTTCACACTCCTTAATATGAATTTCCAGTTGATTGTGGTCAGTTCAGACGAAATAGCGGCAATTCCGTTAGAATACTGTTCGGAACAGCGAAGCTGTGCAGGTTGCGTGCACTTGCAAGATGCGCATTGCGCATGGGATTTGAATAGCGCACGTTGTATTCGCCGAAGCACGTGGTCGGAAGGAAATTTCGTCCAAAACATACTTCTGGGGCAATCTGAACAATGTCCTGAAGGTGCTGTGGACCCCGACTACTATACAATTGATGGTAAGGCGTATTAGTGCCTCTGACGCCTCTGATCACAAACATTCTCGACCACTCGCTAATGAAAGCTCTCTTATTGTTTGCCGTTGAGCTACGTTTTATTCAAAATTGCTTCCGTTGTTTTTGTAGCAATGAAAATGAGGTCATTTAGAGTTGCATTCGGAACGGGTCATCTCGACAGACGAAAAAGCAAGTAATTTCGGTAGTGAACGACTTGTGATAGCTGTATTGACAACGATGATTATTGCCTCCGTCTGTGGCTTCCTTGTTGGCTATCGGCTGTCCAGGTGGCGACTGGTGCAGGATGGCCAGCCTCATTCATCCAGTTCTTCCACAGGTAGTTACCCTTCCCTTCATGTAATTTTTACCAACAGAAGGATTCACTTTTTTTATTTAGGAAGTTATGATTCCTATGGACGTGCTCGATTAACACGTCATGATTCCTTGGCTGGTGCCAAGCTGGAGCATGTTTATGGTGCAGGACCCGGAAAGGATGCAGTGTCGTTGGTTTCTGCTATACCTCAAAATGGCACACTATTTTTGAACCGTGGCTCAAATGTTAATTCTGGTTTTGCAACACCTAAACTTTCTGCGGAAAAAAATTTCATAACATGTTTGAATAACAGTACGCTGCCAAGGGACTATAAAGTTAAAAAAGTTTATTTATAGTACTGAGGAAATTCCTCGAACAGGTAGATCAGGAAGTTACTTTTCCCTGAAACTTTCCTCTATTTTTATTTGACGGCAATCTGAAAGTATTGAGCTTAAATGGTATCTCTTCGCTATCATTTAATACGAAACAATTTACTTCTGTCATAGCCATTTAGGAGGCAAAGGTACTGAAAAAAATTAAATTTTGTTGGGACGCAAACACGCATGCGTCGATAATACGGGTTCTGTTCGAGGAATTTCGCTTTGATCCTTTTTCACTTTCGTCCTTATAATGGAAGAAATTGCTGATGTGAATGTTACTTTTCTTCTTGAGATTGCATATTTTTTCCGTCGCCTCATAATATTTTGAAGGGATTGAACTTAAAAAGCAGTTGTCCGCTGTTTTGCACTACCACTATATTTCTCCTTGGAAAAAATGAAGCGATTTCTGGGAGGATAATTGAAAAGCGGAAATGAAACGGTGCTTGCTGAAACGGTTCAAGACAGGACAGAATTAAAATTAGTGGGATTGGGTTGATATTTTGGCATTTAATTAGTCTCAGGACTACTTGCGAAATTCTTTCAGTTCCTTCTTGTCATAGACATAGGCACCATACATTACAGGTAAATGATCTCCTCTTGCTCTTGTAATTTTCTTCTGCCTTTTCTTCGTGCTTTTGTTCTATTTTTTTTATTATGTAAAAAAGTGTGATTAAAGGCTTTCAAGTCCAGTGACATTCCGCTTTACTGCTGGAAATTGGGGATAACAAAGGATCTTAGTTATAATGCAACCCTGCAAGTTGCTTTGCAAGTCCTTGCGAATGTTTCTGCATTTACTGCGTTACATTTGATTGCTTTAGCTTCACATAGTTTATTTCATACTATTTGCTATTTGATTTCCTATCCATCCCTTTCGGTCCCTTTCGGCAATTCCTATCCACTCCTTTCGGCATTTCATAAGCAAATAGCATCCATTGTTATCTTTTCGAAATGTAGCGAATTTTATGAAATGTTCAAAATCTTTTGAGGAATATCAATTGCTTTATGCTTGGTTGAATGTATACATATAACACACACACATCAAGACGACTATATCCATCACTGCGGAAGATATTAGCTTTGATACTATTTCGAGTGGTACAATAGCAGCCACTCGTCGAATGGCAGTAAAATACGCTTTCTGGAAAAAAGCTACAAACCTAATAAGATGAAGACAAGCATGGAATTTCGAAATTTATTCAATTGATAGATAATTTATTGCCAATGGAGTATTGTATTTTTATGAAATCCTAGAATGTTTTGGTAAATTTCTGGGGTATCTTCTACGCCTCTTCACTGCAGTTGTACTGAAATGATTTTGGATTTCATTCTCCGTTTTCGATTGACTTTTCAATTCAGTTCAAAGCGTTCTTGCAACTTGCTATTATGTGGACGGATAAACAAAATCAAAAGCAGCGACTGGCCCGAAATTCATTCTCTCAACGACGCAATAGATGGATCCATTTGGTACTATCGACCAATGAGATAGATACTCATTGTTGTTTGATAACACGCGTTTGCTTTGAAGTTACTATGTAATGGACTCCAGCACCTTAGGGAAGGGAACAAATCCGTGGAAGTGCTTTAGGGAGCTGTTGCTCATTCTTTTCCACCAATAAAAGAATTTGCAATTTTCAATCATTTTGTCCTACAACCTCTGTTGCATCTCTCTATTCTTCGAAATATCACTATCAATATTTGAGTGGGTGAAGATCAAACGTACTAATTCCTTGCTAAGTTTGCTGCGTTCAGATAAAACGTCATCAAACGTTAGGAATCAATCCGACCTACCTCATGAAACTAGTGAATAAAATTTTCATCCCATCTTGCTACGATCTCTTCATCGTTTAGCCCAAACTAAAGAAAATTCTTCTGATAAAAAAGCACTACATCACTGCTCATGTCAACAACATCAGCACATTATGATAGTTTCTAAATAAAATGCTCCATTGAACAGGAACTCCGTGGCCAATTTTTAAAAGTTAAGATTCAGTAGTTGAAATTCTCAGAACCTCTCAATTAATAGCCTTAAGAGTGGGAGGAGGGGGTAAAACACAGAGCCAGCAGTAACCACTTTTTCTTTTGACACTTATCTGAGAGAAGAGGACTGTGGCCATTTCACCACTTTTCGCAGTCAGTGGAAAGCCTAATTGTCCAATTAGCAAAGGACTGGAAGTTACACTGCCACGTGGTCATACTCTAAGACACTTTCCTTTCCTTTTGTACAAATATTTTGCAAAACAAACTGAACGGAGGAAAGAGAGAGAGAGAGAGGGAGAGAAGCAATAACAGCTTCTGTTCTCTTTCTCTTTCGTGTTGCCATCAAAAATACAAATGACGTCGCAGGGATTTTTGTTGCTTCTGAGGAATTCAAGAAATTACTTTCACTTTCAAACGAGCTGCTAGCACATGCAATGAAATGTAATCGCTGCACTGAAAATTCGGAATTTCTCAGAGGAAAAGGAAAAGAGAAAGAGCGAGCTCCAGATATTTCTAACGGTAATTCAATCCATCGCGACACTTTCCTGTGTAGCAAATAAATATCAGTCCCCCGATGATTCGCCTACTAGCCTGAAAGGTGCTAACACAGTGACGTGTACTTCACAACAGAGTCTCTCAGATCAATGGAGGCGGAACATGCTCGTGCATGCGGCCTTGGCCCACCAGGAAATGAGCATAGCGAGAGTCGTCTTCCGCACTCGTCAGATATCGCTCTCCACCCAACTGCAGTTCAAGTCGCCTTAAGTCCATGTAAACTTCTGCTCCAATCAGCCATGCATGCTTCATGCACTCATCGATTGACAAACGCTCTTCGATCTGAAATTGCCGGTAGGCATCGGCGGCCTCTTTCTAGCATTCTTTACAAAAACCAAAAGATGAACGTAATATAAACACCACCACATGGCTATTACCTTTACTTTAAGCAGTCTCTGAATCAGGTCGATAGCTTCACGTGATATTTGTTGCCAGGGCTCTGTTGGAAACATAAAGGCAGCATTCTGTATTTGTTCAGCAATTTCTTCCCCATCATTAAACGGAAATGTACCGCTCAGTGTTACATAAATTATCACACCGACAGACCACATATCGAGTGACTTATTGTATCCTACAAATTACATTTACATTATTGCTACGTAACAAGTAAACGAGTGGTTTCCGAGCAGTATGTAATAAGATAAACGAGAAGTATTCTGGAAAATAAGATGTCCCAAAGTTAACCTCGTTTTTGAAGGACTTCTGGAGCTAAATAAGCCGGAGTGCCAACAATCGTTTTCCTGAAATAATTATACGTGAACCGTGAGACTGGATATCTCTACAGCTTTACAACGTGTTGCAACTTAAACTGCGTAGCATTTTGAATCATACAGTTGTGCAACAAAACTTTCAAGTATTTTACAAGTTAAATTTCAGAATGAAATATGGAACAACTGCCTGAATTGAGCATCGCCGATAAATCGAGCGTAACCAAAATCGCAGAGTTTTGTTTGAGGGAAAGCATTGACGAGATCAGATAACAAGACATTTTCGGGTTTGAGATCGCAATGTGCGATTCCCTTCGAATGTAAGTATCGTAGGGCGCACAAAATTTGCATAATCAAAAATTTGGTAACTCGTTCATCCAAACGACCTGCAGCCTAGAAAGAAGAGAGAAGTGCGTAAAATGGCAGCAGTGATGTGCGGTGTGTTCAGTACGTCCAATTCTTTTCTTCTGTCAAACGTGCGAAAATAAGTTCAAAAATTAATTTCCCACTAAGCTTCTACCACAGTAGCAGGTTGCTAATTTATAATTTAATCGAATTTACTATAGTTCTTTTCAGCAGTTGCAGTTATATCTTCTTGGCGTACCTGACTTAAAATCATTTCCAACATGTCACCGTTCATTTTCTCCATTACCACGAAAATTTTATCCTTTGTTTCGAACATCGATTCCAGTTTGATAATGCCACGGTGGTTAATTGATTGCAAGATTGCTACTTCACTTCGCAATGTTTCCACCCCGGCTGATGATTTCTTCGAAAATCGATCCTTTGCTATTACCTGAATTGTATTCCGGAGACGTATTTCCTATCTCTTAATGCCTTCATCCTTCATATTTTGATAAATTTATCAAAAATCCAACTCTTGCTCGACAATTGCTTCAGACACATCCAACTTTTTCTTTTACAATACACATGTGACTGAACAGTTGAGCCACTTGCGATTCATGTTAATAATAACTAAAGATTACTCATGTTAATCAAGTTATCTTTAGTTTTCTTTATTGCTAAGAAATCATGAAATAAAGAAAAAGGTAGGGTCCGGAATAAAATGAAATATATAGCTATTCAAGCACTAACCTTTACAGCAACTTCACGTCCACTTTGACGATGTACGCCTGCATAGACGGTACCAAACTGTCCGGATCCAAGCGTTTGATCACCCAAAATCTGATGAAAAAGTTTTTTTCTCTCTGATTCTTTCCGAAAAGAAAGTTTGGCAGAGTTGGACATCTTTCATTTTGAAAATGAGATTAAAATTTAGAAAAATGGATTAAAAAGCGCGTCAAATTCAATTATTGTTTAGCGACGGTGAATGCTGCCTCAAACTGACTCGACCAACCTGGTATAACTCGGTGAATTGCAATGCGGGTTCTGTGTTCGACGAATCATTTCTAGATGGTGGTGGTCGCAGTGCCTGTTGTAAAGCCTAGAAAAACGTTTTTTTATAACATTCAGGTCTCAATTACTCCTGCTCCTCAATCAGAATATGGCTCTATATTTTTTGAAAATCGGTAGGGAAGTCTCATGAAGAAATATATCAGACAAGAGGTCACCTGAAACCACATTTGCGCATTAGAATTACTTTTCGAATTAGCGTGACGTGGCACTTTCGAAGGAGGAGCACCGTACATATCTAAATTTTCACCCACGCAATACACCATATGTGATGTGGTACGGATTTCGAAACAGTGAGCAGGAAAGCTAGAAATCGTATTAATTTAGTTTGAATGAACGATGTCTGTCACTGCTATAAGTTAGCAGAGGTGTTCATGATCCTGTAGGAAGAGCAACGTTAAGGAGAATTTGGGAAACACATTCTAAGTTTTTGAAATTAACACTGACCGAACAATCTAGATTTCTAAAATTTGCTGCCAATTAAACTAAAAATAAATGAATGAATAACAACAAACCCGGAATGTAGAGGCGGTCCATTATAGGGTGTCAGAACCATTATACTACCAAGTGGAATTGTCCGATAAATACGATGTGGATTTACACCTAGTTTAATAAGGTTTTTAAGTTTCCAACTTGATGTTAAAAATGTAAGAAGTTTAAATTTTAATTTAGTGCAATTTTTGACTCCAAAATATGTGCCGTTGCCGCACTATTAGTAGGGATTTAATTAAAATATTACACTACCTTCATTATATTCATTGTACATATTAATAGCACCGCCGGTAAGAATCCAGTAGTGTCTAAGACGTCGTTCCGGTTGATCAAGCATGAAGTGGATCATCCATCCTTCCACTGTTGGTTGTCGATTAATGATTCTTGTTGATGCTTGTCCTTTAAAGTGATGCAATTAGATTTGTTAGTGATTGGTGCATTGATGAAATAAAAATGGGAAACCTGGCAAACGAGCAAGTGGTATCATCGAATCGTTTTCTTGATGTGTTCCGGCTTCGTCGTACGCTGTGGAGAGCAGCGCTGTGTCATCGTCAACACTTAATTGGTCGAATGAAGGTGTTATTGCACCGTCTGCTATCTGACAATTCATTGGTAATAATGAAGCACATTTCCTATGCACATTAACCTGAAATGATTGTTTATGGCAGCAAAGTTTAAAAGACAAAACTTTCGAAGACAATCAGATTCCGGAAGAAGAAGACTTTTACTATTAGAAAAATCCGGCGATCGACAAATGAATGATGACGGTTAGCTGCCAGGCTAGCCAAATATCAATTTTCGAAACTTTTCCAACTTGCAGTTTTTCTGCAATTCTCCGCTTATGTTTCCTGTCCCTTTAAATATGTAAGACCTTGCAATCACGGCAGCGCAATCCTTGCTTCATCAGGCCAATTAACATCTTATCACACACTTTACATATTGTCAGCGTCTTGTAATTATGTACAGCCAGTGTATGCGGCAATGCGAATGAGGTATCTTGCTGGCATCGAAGATCATCTGTAGATAACAGCAATGTTATCAATTAATCACTAAAGCACTCACTCACACTACCCCGTACAGTTCAAATCAGTTCCGTTCCATCCTCACTACTCCTTCCGCTCTCTTCAAAAAAAGTTCATTAAATGGTATATACACATCACCTGTGGATGCCATACTTGGAAGAACTGCAGTTAGGTTATTCTTGGCACAATTATTCCTTGGCGCAAACGCACACTTTTTATGAAAATTGCATCTACAAAAATTCGACATCTTTCTCGAACACAAATCCAGAAATGCCAACAACATTTGACAATTATCTTTTTCAACATTTGAGAAAATTATTATTTATGAAAATTAAAAATTTCTTGGATAGAGAAAAATTGGATACCGGCATTTTGCACACTGCAAACCCTGTTTGATCAAGCCGACTAGTATTTCACCGCAATAATCGCAAAATGTTGGAGTCATATATGACGTAACAGCAAGCACGTGAGGACGTGTTGGTCGTTCATTACGGTCTATCAGGATTATTTCCACGTTGCAACCATTATCCTGAGACCGGTTTTCTCAAGGCACATCACAATCACCTCAGTAATGACAAAAGGTGGGAGTAGTATGATGATCATTGAAGGGAGGGATGAAAATCTGCTCAATATCATCACCAATTTAAAATCTTACGTCTCAAACTACAGAAGCTACCGGAAAAATTGTTTCAGGAATTTAATGCTTGAAATGAAGTAGAAATACCAGCTGCGTAACTGAAGCCAAGTGTTGAAGCATGTTCGGAGAGTTATAATCATGTCTGAACAAATGTATCTCACATCCACTGGCTAACTTGCCATCACAGTGCTTCTCGGCCACTTGTTTTGCACGCTCACAGAGTGATTCAAACTGCTAAAATGGAAAAATTAATTTTGCAAAGGAGTTTTGCTTTTTTAACTTAATTTTTTTCTTAAAATTTTGTTGCTCGACTTTTCCTGCCGCAACGAAGCACACGTCATTCAAGGATTTCATCACTGTGCCAAAATGAAGAAGCTTGAAAAAAACTTGGCTCCTTTCAAAGATTATGCCTAAAGAGGCCTTGCTGTTGCATTTCTCAACAAAAAACTGTATCTTCGAAGGCAATCAGAACTATGACCTTTTCAAATTCTCCGAACACATAAGCACCGGGATACACTGGAATATCCCGATGCCTGCTGCTTCACCAAGCGTCCGATTGCTTTCAGATGTAACTTTAGTTATTACTGAAATTCAGACAGATCAAACCTGTGGGTTATCAGATCGTTCCAGAACTAGTACTTCCTTGAGCGAACCATATTGAAGAGTTATCGATATCTTTCGATCCTCCCAAGTATCCATTGCTGTTACATCATCACTGTTGTTATTGTTAGTGCCAGAATTATTAGTGTTGTTGTTCATCATAAAAGAGATAGATGGAGAATGAATTCAGGAATTATTCATGAAAATGATGGAAGTTACCGTCCTGAAATGGAAGGAATGGATGAGAGTAATAGTGGAAAGTTTCAAAAGCGAAAGAAAATTTTAAAAGCATTTCAATACTGTCCAAATGTTAGGTCATTTACTGAGCTACTTACTTTGAAAGTGCACGACCAGCCTCCTCCAGCCTTAGCAAGCATTACAGCATAATTTTGAAAGAAAACAAAAAAGAAGTGCTGGATTTTACCATTAACTTCAATTCGATCGAACAAGGGGAGGAGGAAGGAGTGTAAGTGAAATGGTATTGATGAAATACAAAGATGAGTTGTGCGACTGTCGGAGAAAGGTACCTTGCCGAAGACTACAGCTGTCGAACAATTTCAGTTCGTCAAAGACGGAACTGGTTCCCCTTCCTTACCACTCCTCTACAATCATCTCATACCAACATGTCAACAGATCGATTAGACGAACGCCCTTGTTTATCGCTGTTGTTGTTATTGTTGTTGTTTGAATTATCAATGTTGTTGATAGGTTCGTGACGATGGTACTGATGACGATGGCATTGATAATTACTTCTGTTCTCCTTTACTGCTGCAAACAATGGTTTAATTGGGATTCAACAAGAGATCGCTGAACTTTTCCACTTACGACTTACATTGTGTTCGTAATGGCATCGCAAGAGAAGGGCAATAACGCAGCTTCAAGATGAAAAAATAGAATAATAGAGAGGAATAATATATAATCAAATTTGAAAATTGCTCTTAAACTTGTTGATTTAGGGATATTTGTTTTAAAATCGATGAACACGCTCATGTGTTTATCGCTTTTAACACAAAAACGCACGTGTGTTAAGAGCGATGGACAGAGACATGCGTAAGTGCGTGTCCATCCATCGCACAGAAGTGAGAAGGCAAGTAAATACGCGACAAGATTAAGGTATAAGCAGAAATCTGCACATAAGTCAATCACAACAGTAATTCAAGGAGCAAAGAAAGGCGTGCCCGAGGTGAGATTCGAACTCACGACCTTCAGATTATGAGACTGACGCGCTAACCAGCTGCGCTACTCAGGCCACTGGAGTGAGGAGGAAGTGACACTTTGACGGTGATGGGATGAGTGGCAGTAGCAATTACAGCAGGAAAAGTTGTAGTGAAAATTAGCAGAGTCTATGATTGGTTGGTGGGATGGGAAGTGAAAGTGAATGAACGAATGGTAGTACAGTAGCAGTAGCAATTTGCGCATTTGTTTGAAGAAAAGACTGAATTGATTTGCTGTTGGACAGATATCTGCGCCAACTTTTTACTTAAAAGTTAACCTTAACTTTTGCTTCAATTGTGACCTCAATTGTGACCGGCCAACTTCAGCAGTCACATTTCATTAGTGAGTGGGAATGAATTTGTATTCGTCCTAACTTTCCACTTAATTTGCTGCTGGCAGATGAAAATTGAGGGTCGACAAGTAGCTATTATTAAATCATATTGCGTCGGGTCGGGAACAAATCAGAGAATATGATTTTTGGACTTGATGAATTAAACTAAGATTGGACAGAAGCTTACTTACATAGTGAGCCCCAAAAGTGAATTCGTTGCGCAGTAAAGCAAAGATTAAATAAAAGGATACAACGTATATCATTAAGTGGTCAATGAGAAGAATAGCCTGAAAAGATGCTTTAGCACCATTGTCTCTTAGAAACTCTACTGGAAGATCCATCAAATACGATAACAATGCAACAGCCATTCTACAAGAGTGATTGATAAGTGCTAAATTCAATAAGAAACTTGCATTATCGCAGTAGTAAATATGCAGTTGCACTACTATTTACTGAAAAGCAAATAGCGACATAGCTGTGGCTAAGTAGATGATTGTAGTCTGATAAATGCATGTTTATAATCATTCGATGTTATGGATCGTCACATGCATCATGCCAAGTGCAGGAGTGATTGGCAAGAAAAGTAGCATCTCTTGACCTCACATGAACCCTTGATTTATGTGGTGATCTCTCCTTCATACAATCCATCTTTCTGTCTCTTGAAATGATCCTTTGTTTAATATCTAAATTTATTATTCTAAAAAACACTGTAAATAACTCCCTCTTATCCACACTTTGATTGCTTACCTACTACAAGTCAGCTCAGGCATTCTCTCTTTTATGTACCAAATGACCTTATGACTTCGTTGTACCTTTAGTTTCATATGCAAAATTACCAACAGAGGACTACCAACCAACCAACTCGACTTCTTACTCTCTCAACGGTAAAGGAATCGATTAAAGAAACGATATTTTGTGTTATATTGTTGCTCACATCGAATAGAACGATTAAATTTGCATTATTTGAAGGAAGAAATTGAAATTTTTGTTTGCATCATTGCGATCACCGACTTTTCACCTTTGTGACAGTTACATTCCAAACAAAAAGGAATGTAGAAGGAATATTTTTCTGAATATTTTCAACTAGAGGGCCGAAAAGTCTAAAAGATCCTTGCCTTTCCAATATTCCCATTGAGCTAGCTTTTCAGGATCACCAGGTAAGTTACCATCTAAGAACCGATTGCGAACAATACCTAACTGAGATTTTGAAGTATGGTCAAATTTACCACGTAACCTGTAATCAGCTTCTCAGGTTTGAACAAAAAATCTATTAGCGAATGCTGTGCATAGTTAATACTTGTCATGGCCGTGCAAAATGATTTTCCAGATGGATGCATCAGCTTATGATATTGTCATGTGGAAATGAACAAATCTGTTGAATCTGACATTAAGAAAAAAATCAAACAAACATATCCACAGATGCACGAAGACGTGAAACTGTGAATACAGTAGCAGGCAGGTAAGCAAGATATTTATTTAGCCTGCAGGTAACCAAAGGTGGATTGTGATGATGTTTCGAGCATGCCGATGTGAAAAAAAGCAGAGTTTTAATACATTTAAACAAAGGTAAGCCGATTAGAATATGTATAGCAACAAGGAATCAGAGGATTTTAGGCACTGTAGTAAGAGCTTAATTTCAACAGCCTTATTTTACGTGTTTCAAAAGAAACCGGTCTGTTTAATCAAGCACTGCAATCAATCGTTATAGACACATTTTGCAAGGCGTTGCTTTTCTGTCGAAAGAGTCTTTTGCAGGCGTAAAGTGTAGAAGGAATTAGTTAAGCTAATGAACTCTCTTCACTTGTTTCACGGATGCTGTAATATGTGGAAGAGAAATGTATACATACAGTTAACGTAGTTGTTTCACTTGATATTTACTTCATTCCTGGATCTTCTCTCTTTCAAACTCTCACATTGCATATGGTAGGCTTGGCCTTCGTGGGATAGAATTTTTGGAGCAATGAAAACTATGTCTTGTGGTAATAGTCAAGTTTCCCTTTTAGAAATCACTTCTATGCGATTTCAGTACGACGAATAGTACGAAGAAATGACAGGAAGGCAAGTGTAGTGAACTGAGACCTGAAAACTATTCCTTTAAGAGAAACAGCCTTCTTCTGATTGCATGTGCGTCGCTTCTTCATGAATTGAAAAAATAGCAAAGATATGACAGTTCAGTTATTTTATTTTCCACCGATCAGCAGCAGTTTACTGCTGCCGACTGTAGCAAGCAATTTATCAGCAGCGCTTGTCACGAACTGCAGAAAAATGTTCTTTTCTAAATAAAATGCTTGAAATCAACTCTTTCCACTTTATGTATGGAAAACCAACGTGTTGTTTTCCAATCTTTTTTACCGCTATCGACAAATCCGTTAAGAATTGGAAGTGCGATTGCACATCATCGCTATTGTAGTTGTATACTACGCCACTTTAAAATGGATTACTTCACTTTCTCACAAAGGCTAAATGACCGACTGAAATGATTGAGTGAAGAGGAAGTAGTCCGGTCATTTTATCTGTGGATTAATCGCTGGATGAAGAAAATGATAGGATGAGACACCTTTCTAGCCTTGAACTGCTGTCAGCATCGCAATTGATAAACGATGCAGATCGTAAGCAAGATGTGCTTTCAATTCCTTTCAATTTTAAATCTTTGCATGATAATTGACGTCTTTCCATATTTTGAAATGGAATACACGTAACGTTTTACTGTTTCGAAATATTCAATTTGATACAGAACTTTGTTGTGTTCTGTGTGGGTGATTGAAAGTGAGTAGTAATAAGTATGTAGGTGAAAAGATCATAAGGATTTACTTCAGCATCTTTTACACTACCAATCATTTTATATAACGATGTCACGCGGCTAACGCTAATTTTGGAATAATTGAAATGAAATTCTGATATCCGCGCAACTGAAAATGGGCAATTATTTCACTTCAGATTGTTCAAACGATTTACTTTTCTGTTCTGCGATTAGATTTTTTTGAAAAGTAGTGAGGAAGCTAAGTACAGCAACAACGGTGGGTAAAATAGAAGGGAAAGAATATTCATTCAGTTGTTTTAATTATCGGCAATTCTTTGTTATCTAATTGATAGTTATAAGAAATCAACAATTTTGAAAAAATATCTTCTGCGGTGACGAATCATACAAATGTTCACTATCCGAAAGCCCTTCACAAAAATATCAAAAAAATTAACAAGACAATTAATAGCTAAAAAGTTCAAAATTCCTTGTTTCCTTGTTTCACGTTTAGATGTTCCGTTCAGATGTTTAAAAAACGAATAATTAAAGTTGAGCTTGGGAAATATATTTGTTGAATGCGCAACTTGAGCTTTCTGGCTTCTAGCACTTATTATACGTGCGCTACAACGTACGTTTCATCACACACGTCTTTTTCAGTAATATAATTAATGTTGGACAATGACATTTTTACCTTTCTTTTATTTTTCAATCAAATTTTGCCAATTCGCATGATCATCCGAAACAACTCCGAGATTCTGTAAATCTGAAGCGACAATGTCCGCATGGCAAGAACGGGAGTTCCGATCCGTCCCCATCTTCTAAAACACACCTAATTTAATGAAAGCTATTTAGCTCTTTCTATAACAGGTAGATAATATTATATTTGCTTTGCAAAAATCAAAATCACTGCACGGACTAATCTGCTCGACTCTCATGCCACTGATGCCCGAAGTTCTTTATCGTTTGTAAACGTAGTTTAACGCAACGAGGCCAATTCTGGCTCCTTCTCGTTAAAACTCTGGGATCTTAACCTTTCCCTCTCGATTTTCCTTCAAGTTCCTTCAACTTCCTTTCCGCTTCTTCAAGCAGATAAGAAGCAAAATTTCAAAATAAAATGACAAGTCTTGGCAGTATTATTTTAAATTTGAGGCGCTATTTCTCATTGCAATCAAAAAAGGTGACGAAGAGATTATGCCTGTAACTTTTAATAGAGGATCCCGCTCACCGGGAACGATCATTTTACAAAGTAAATTTACCAAATATTCACCTTGATAGAATTATTAGTATCAAGGTGAGGTGAAACGCTACATTTCAGTTTATTTAAGTTGGCTATAATATTACTCAGTAAATGTAGCAGAAATGGTAGGAACACATTTTTTCTTCGGATCTTGAAAGGTCGCGTTAATTCACAACCGTTCTTTTGCTCCAACGATTCGCATCCTTATCTACCTGACAGAGACGTTGCAATCTTCTACAGAGCAGTAAATGATAAAGATGTTTGATCGTTGATAACATGTTAGTTACATCAGTGCTTTCGTAGTTTAATATCATTTTATTATATTAATTTTTTAAATTAATACTAAAACACTTATAACGGGTCATTCAGGACAATATTTGCTGTGGCAAGGAACAATGGTGCCAAATGTTGAACATTCATTTTGAAGCGATCAAAATGAAGCGATCTTTCCGTTAATGAATGGCCTTCTGCAAATGAAAAAATATTGAAAGATATAAGCATGTTGTCCACGTACGATGGAAGTAAATTCAAGGAAGAGAGAGTGGCAAATTAAAATGAAATTTATTGTGTTTGAAAAAAAAGAGAAGTGGTGCACTTCCACTCACAACACACATTTTTCGAGAAAGTTGCTGAGAATAAGTGCTGAAAAATTTTTCGGTCGCAACATTGTTCGTTTCACAGCTAATAATCTCACTGAAGTTATTTCCGCGGTGGATCGATCGTCAGATTAGAAAGGATGAGAGATGGATTTAACATAATTCTTTCGCTTAGCCGGTTCTTTATTGTTTATATTAAAAAAATCTCCTGTTGATGAATGATTTATTGTTCAAAAAATGCAAGGCTGCAAAAGACTGAGTAGGGAAATTTAATTCGAAATAAGTAAATCAATTCGTTTTCCTCAATTCCTAATTTAAGAGCAATGAAAGAAAGATCACTTATTCCTCGTGTCCATCTCTTTGTTTTTTAATTGAAACATTTGTTTACGACACTTTCATAGAAAATAATTCCCTGCGCTTCACACTTTACATATGGCAATACATTAAACTGCGTTGTGAAGAAGTTAATAATTTTGCAGCGTTTAAAACGATTGTCGTTGTTAGGTTGAACATTCCGTAGGACAACGACAGCATTTCAGTGGCCGTCATTGATATTCGAATAACCGTAGCAATTTTGGTAGCAGACGTCGTTATAATAAGCAATTTTCAGATATTTTCAGAATTTTCAGATATAATAAGCAATTTTCTAATCTTCGCAAACTCTCTGAAATCTGAATCATTCCCATTTCGTTAAATAATTTAGATCTTTACATTTCCAATTTTTTGAAGCAAAACGAAAGATTAGAATAAAGCTGGGATAAGAAGTACAAGTCAATTCTTATAAGTCGCTTTTTCTTCAGCGGAAATTTTGTATTTTCCCTGCTTGATGCATGCGGCATCTTTCTCTGATCTGTTGAAATGATCATTGGTTTTTTGCAACGATAAGTGTGAGTGGGCTGTAAATGTTCAGGTAAATATTAAATGGGCAGGTAAAATGCTTCTCACTATATCATTTTCTAACAGTAATTCGATAATAGCAAAAATATTTGGGAATTTTTTTGATTTAGAAAAATCGTTGTGAGACCAGAAATAAAGAAGGAGACAAATTAAAGGATATTCAATTTTTCAAATTCATAATTTACTGCGAATTGAAATTATTTAAAAGTATTGTGAAGCATCATAAAAGCAGTTGCTATTTAGTTTGTTAGGAGGATTATTTCAATATTTTTTCAGTGATAAGTACATCATTTCATTCAGTTCAGTTTCCAGTCTTGCACTTCCTGAGTAATTGGTCTGATGAAATACGTGAAGGCATTTCTTCCATACGGTGGCAGATGGATATTGTTTGATGCGTTGGTCACTGATAATGATGTACGTAGCCTCCTTCAGTTAACATAAGTTTCATCCCTTTCTGCTTAATGCCATCACAATTCCTACCAAATATACTTTATTATATTAGTATCATTTCTAGTTCACATTATTATTATTAATATTTCTTCCATAAAATGATTGCATTTGCGAAAATTTGAGTATATCCCACTTCGTTAGGACTTATTCAAATTTTCATAATTGACAGGAGGAGAGGAAGGTGCGCGATATCGACGACAATATACACACGACGACGGCATCATCCAATAATATCGCGACGAGAAGCGATCAGTAGGAATTGTTACTTTTCATGAAACAGCTGTCCATAAAACAAGTTCTGAGGAAAACAACAATATCTATCTGTTCTTCCCCTCCCTTATCTCAACTGTGTGTCCCCCTCCAGCGTAGTAGGCGACAAATATTCTACACGGTATGGAGGGAAACGATACCGAAAATGGTTAGATAAGAAAAACGGATGAATGCATGAAATAGAAGACTTCCTCCCTTGTTTTTTATGTGAACATTTATTTACACTTAGCAGACTCTTCCATCAATGGACCACCGATTTTTACACGCTTGCATGCCTTTCTACGTGTACGCACCCATGTATACAGTGAAATGGAAAATAATCACACGAATGACAACCGGATCGCACATCAACGATCACGTCGCATATGTACAGATTGCAACTATAAAGGAAAGAGGAAAACAAAAATAATTAAATTATTCTCTTCATATTCTTAATAAAAATTTGACAAATCGAGACAATTAAATCACTTCATATTTCTAATTTAATGAAAGTAATTATTTTTCTCACTCGAATCTTCTGCTTCTTCCTATTATTTTGTAAATTTTGGATAACTTTCAACTGGATGTTATAAAATCCGTTACGCGTCTATGTACATTAAAATACGCGTTTATTTACACCCACACACACACCCACACACACACACACACACACGCACACACACATATGTATAACAAGATATATATTTTGGTCCCGCGGTGCCCTACCTTACCACTCCCCCGCCATTCGAATTCGCCTCCTCTCACATTGATTCATTCACGAAACTGAATGTATCAACAGATGGCAGAACCAGAATGACAACGGTATTAGGTAAACGGTTTTAAATTTTCACAAAAAGGCAAAGATATGTGAAGGGGGGGGGGGTGGAAGAGAATGAGCGAAGTGGACTCCTTTTTTGATCGTCGGTTTTGCAGTCCTACCAGTTTGAAGTTCTTCCAAATTTCAGCTTCCCTCTTATCTTTTCTCCTCCCCTCCTCCTTCACATGTTCCTTGTTACCCCGCGGTCATCCCCGCTATTCCTCTTTCTCTATTTCCTTCTTACCTCTCTCCGTTTTCCTCCCTCTGCCCCTTTGCTACCCGTCCTGTCCACGTCTTTGTAACCCTTTTTCAACGGAAAATGATTCAGTGAATTCATTGATATCCACCAAATGAGTAGTTTTGTAGTCAGCAATAGGTTGTATCAGTTTGGTACACCTGACAGGTAACAATTTCATGTTTGACCGCTTCTTTCTACTTCCATCCATTCCCCGGGGGTTCCATTATTTGCATCATCTTGGGGTTTACGGGTGGCATAGCTGAAGCGAATGTTTCGGATATTCGTAAAAGCGCCAACGGCATATTTTTCTTCTTTTTCCTGGAATTAGGAATAGAGGTTAAAGGATTGATTTCCTTTAGGGAATGTAGATGTGATACCTCTTGACACACACATACACACACACACACACACACACACACACACACACACACACACACACACACACACACACACACAAACATCTTATGGGTGAGCTACTTTGCCTCGGGTCATAACACGAGTTAGGGAAAGCGTGGGTGGGGGACAAGATAAATGCGACGTTTAATTGTAACAAATATTTAATATTTTCTTGGATGATTGACGGGTAAATAAAGCGCTCAAGGCAAAATTTGTAAGTGTACTTGGGAAAGACAAAGTTAATATCCTAAGAGTAATGAAAAGGTGAATGAGAGGAGGAAATTGGTATGACCCGAGGGTTCTTCGTTATCAAAAAGATAATAAAATGTTGATCTGTGAAGGAAAAGAGAAAAGGCAACAGACTGAAAAGGTCGAAATTATCCATATAAGTCAATGAACATAAATTTTTAATTTTTTGATAAAAAAGAGAGAAGAAAAGTTTTTGGAAAAAAATAAATTCTTAATTTTCAAGTCTCATTTTGCATTAAATTAAAAGTAAGATACCTTTTGACCTTATTTGTGGCGCTCTTTTCTTTTCTTTCTTCAGTCTGCTTTCCTGCAAGGTATAATTTATTTATCATTCCATTTTTCTTTTTCTTTTCGCTCCACAACGGGCATTGCCACCGCCGATGCAACAGACATTACCAATAATTTACAAAAAATACCAGTCCATCCTTAAGGTTATCACCGTTGCTATTGTGCTCATCGCTATTACGGAAGGTGAGAGAGAACAAGTTGTAGAGCGTATCCGGACGATCCGTAGCCCGAGGCAACAAATTGCTAGTATTAGCCGTAAGCGTTAAAGGAACGTGATGCAAGTAAGTCCTATTATACCAATACCTTTCAACTCTTTCCCTTTCCCTGCTTCTCTCTCTATTTTGAAAGAGAAGCTCTTTTAATTCCCTTGCTACTACTCTTTTACTTTGTTAAAATATTATTTATTAATTCCATTATAAAATAACTATGTCATTTGCACGGTAGAATTTCAAGACCAGTGATATCTATCTAAATTTCGGCTATTTCCAAGATGTTAAAAAAGATCATACTAATTATAAATTGTTATACCTTGAATTTTACATCCGGAAATTTGTTGAAATTTAGAAGCCTTTAATTTTACTATGTATTTTAGCTGCCAATTATCATTTATCAAAAAAGACCTCCGTTCAATTGATGAATTATGATTTTAATACTTATTGAAATTTAAAATTCTCAAGGTTTTCACATGCACGTGCAAGTACACAAATACGTTCCCAAGACTTAAATCATGCAAGGCTTAAGTCAATCAACTTTAATTATCCTTTTCATTGAATGAGATCGACAGTACTCGAAGTTCTATTTTTCTTTTATATTTATAGTTAAATATTGGTAATGGCAATCTGCTATTATAACTACTGCTACTGATTTCTGATAGTTAGAAGGAATGAGCGAGCGATAAGCCATAATCAGCTTATCAGTTCATCACTTCCATATGATTTAAATGTGTTATTTTAGGTAACCTGGAATAACTTTTCATTGTATTTATAAGAAGTGATATTGGGTGAATTCATTTTATGAACGGATTGATTAATTAATTAATTTTAATTGAAAGACACGAAAATTTATAACGGTTGTTTTCATGAGCGCTTGAAATTGTTCCTCTTTTAATTCGTCGATCGAATTCTTGTTTCGATGAAAATGAAGTGGTTAAGTAATCTTAAAAGGATTTTCCATCTCCTCCCGCAATGAAATGTAGGAGGAGAAGAGGAATTTCTCCTGCCGTCACAAAATTTTACGATTTTTCTAATTTTTTTCCACCCAGTTAATTTGATAATAAATTAAATCTTTTCTACTGAAAAGTAGGGAAGAAAAGAGTGAATAAGAAAACCAATGAAGAGAATAATGGGAAGAGAGAGGGAGAGAAATGAAGAGAAAATAGAGTGATAATAATTGGCATTTAAATAGTTGTTCAAATTGACCTTTTTTCCTGACCTCTCCTTCAATCTTTTTCCGTCCATTTAGATAGAGCAAGGAAAGGAACCCTTCCATAATTGTACATCGCATAACCCATTATCAGTTTCTTTCAATGAATTTTAAAAATGAAAGAGAGAAGAGAAAAGAGACAGAGATTGAGAAGTAGGATGAAAAGAGAGGTAAGACAGAGGGAGGGGAAAAGAAAACGAGGAGACTTTTATCATTTACATCTTAATTATATCACAGCTGAACCGTACGATTCATTGTGCAAAAGATTCCGTGAAATTCCTAAGTGTTAGTTTTGGGAAAGGACGAAGTCGTAAATGAAATTGCACAGTTTTTAATTTCGGGTAAGTTGGTGATTACTGTCCAAGGGCAGTTGCATTGCTGCGTGTCAGATTTGGGAACAAATTAAAATTTGCAAAAGACTGAGATCTCTCTCTTTTATTTCAGAGCCTTCAACTTGAAGGTATCGGAACTCAACCTATTTCCAACGAACAGCAGCAATCATTGCTACAACAACAGCATATCGGATTTCCGTCCCCGGCTTATGCATTCACTTATAATCCGGGCCCTTATCCACATGCTGAACAGGTAATTATTCATCTTAATCTTTTTGCAGCAATCTGAAATTTAAAAATAATCTTCCTATAAACATAACATTAAGAAATTGGATTCCGAAGTACCTGCTTTAATGATATTTTCTTTCTTTCCTTTCCCATGGAATTCATAATTACCGGAACTTCAAATTCCAACCGAAAATTTCTTTTATTATTTTTCAGTTGCAACAATATGGTATTACCGGCGCTACATCAGAGCAATTCCGTGAACAGACCAATGAACTTACGCGTGTCACGTGTTATCAACAGCAAGCTAATGTTCATTACAGCGTCATTTTTCTCATTCTTCTGAGTAATTTCAAACTTAGATTTGGAAAGTAAACCGGAAAGTTTGGTAACTTTTTGGCGATCCAATAAGTGTTTCTGAAATGAGTTCTAATTTAATATTACTGCTATACATTTCAACTGTTTACTGATAAACAAACTTAATTTCAGGTTCACGTGCCCAATGGACGGGAATACCTGATGGTTACCGGTCGACCACAGCCGATTTTCATGCAGCAATTATCTCAACAGAATATTCCCTCAACTACTTCCTTGCAACACCACCACCATCACCACCACCAACAGGAACAACAGCAGCACCACCATCACCAACAACAACAGCAACAAAAACAGCAGCAACAACATCATAGTATGGTTGCAGATGCTAGAAGCGTTGATGCGGTAAAATGAACTTTATTAAATTAAAATCTTCGGAAAAAATAGATTTCCAAATTCCCGCACTTGCACTACCGATTGTGATGAAAAAAGAAATGCTATGTTATGCCTTAATAATATTCATTCTTTCAATTTTTCAATTATTTTTTTCTTTTCAGGAAATGAGTACATCATCAACAGCACAAGCAAAAATAACTGAACAACGTGGGGTCATTCGTAAAGGTAAACGCTGAACAACAAGTGATTTGTAATAATTGATATGTAAATATTAATTGATAGCTGAAATCATCTCAAATATTTTTGGCAAACTATATTCACCTGAAAAGATAGCGCAGTATGTATCTCTCTCTCTTCTGCTTCAACTTGAGCTTCTTTTCTGTTTTTTAAGCGGCATGTTCAAGGCCTAAACCAATGATAACGGCATGTCCAGTGAATGGACAACTAATGCATAGCAACAATCAAACATCTCATAATGTTAATTACCTCGACGTTTTTTGTTCAGTGCCGGGTTTGTTTTCTCAAACATTTACTTTAAAGATCACTTGACGTGGGATCATTCATGGAATGAGTATGGTAGGAACAAGTGAACTTGCATTCCATCACTTTATAAACCTTTCGCGAAACAGTAGATCATTTCCCTATAGATCATAGCTAAGGTAGAAATTAAATTCACTGTAAAAAATATGTGAAACATCACTTTGCCAATTACTCATTTATTTACTTACGCGAGGAATGTATAACGTTAAAGGTCGGCTAAGTTTGCTCAGCAGCGCGGCGAAGTACAAAGTGACGGTTGGCGAAATTCATCGACGACTTTCACCTCCTGAATGCCTTAATGCATCCGTTTTAGGTGGAATTCTTCGCAGGTAATCGAAAAACTTTCGAAAGAATTAACTTAGCAATAATTTACATTTATTTCAATATTCTTCTGACTTTTATTATCTTTTTTGCTCTCTCTCTCTCTCCCTCACTTCCTCCGCATTTCCCCTTCCTTTCTCTCTGTTTTCCTTTCTTGATTATAACTGCTTAATTACTTCATGAAATGTCACAAGCAAAATTAGTAATTACTATGGGAAAATTCAACGGGTAGCAGCGTTCTGTTTTAATTCCAACTCAGATTTTAACTAATTCAGTTTTCATCAATGGTAACTTATTAAAAGAGTGAAGCAGAAAATAAAATACTGAAATAGTTGCGAAGCATATTCAGAGCGAAATCAAAAGATGGCGGCAAATCGTTGCGTGATCAGTTGAAACGAGTCGGTTTACAATTACCGGCCGGAAGACGGAAAGCTACAAATGTCAATTCGCTTACAGCACTTGTTGAATGTTAGTTAATTTTTCATGGAAAAAAATGTTGCAAGGAAGACACATTTGTCGGATTACATGAAAGGCTTTTGTTTGCCAACGGTAATTATCCATCTTGCAATGCAATTACTGGCAACTGAAAGAGTTCATTTAATACAGTTGAAGCGATGCATTTGGCAAAAGATTTCAACGCCGTCTGCGAGAGTGAATTCCCTGCACGAGCAATTGCGGAACACTTAACGCGCGCAAACTGTTCCATGGAACCGTTGGATATGCAACGACGGAAGAATATGCTATTAGCAACGAAAGCAACTTTGACCGAACTGAAAGAACTGTTGAGCAACGACCGCAGCCCAATATGTTCTTCAAGGCCTCAGCCAATTTTAGAGCCCATCGTGCAAAGTCGATTGACGCATTTCTCAATGGTTTCTTCCCAATTAATTAATATTTCTTCTTATAAATAAGCTATAATAGAAATAAGGAGGAAGAATGCGAAGAGTAGAAGAAACGGAAGAGAAGTTCAGAAAGGAAGGAATTTGGTGGAGCGGGGGGGAGCTACTTCCAACTAATAATTCTTCCATAAGTCATATATTGTTAATTAGTTGAATTAACTAATTAGCCATTTTCTTCCCAAATTTTTCCAACCATATGCCATCTTACTTTTTTTAAAAAAGATTTCATCTCAATTAGCGTTTTTTCCGATGATTTTACTCAATTTTAATTAGCTCATTTATGGATCAGCACTCATCGACACTCCTTGTTGTTATATATCCTATTATTAGCTGTATGAAAATACTCATTTAATTCCTTTTCCTCTGAAAATAATAATGAATAATGTAGTAGTATAATTATCACTATTTGGTAAGGTCTTATTATAATATTCTCGAAAAGATATTCTTGCTTTTTGTGATATCAGTGCTTAGCATAGCAGATTTTCCAGGTTACCCACGGATTTGGTTCGCCTGCGGTACTAGCCGCAATTAATGCGATCATGAATTGGTTAAATGAATCGGTGAAGTTGCTTGATACAAAGGGATGAATGGAATAGTATGGTTGTGTTGTAATTATGTACTGCGTGAAGGAAGGATTGAAGAGACCTTCCCGTTTCATCCCTTTCATTTTTTTGTTCGAACTTTCTATTTTACTCAGAAAAAATTGAAGTTTGTACAAATTAGTGGAAATGTTTTCGATAAAATAAAAGGGAAACTAACACATTTGATTTATCTAATTGCTTACTATTAATTACTAAGCAAATATTTCCTGGGCTTTCAGCTAATAAGCCAATAGTGAAAGCTATGTAATGCCTTACAATCATCATCTAATCTTGATCGTATTTATTCATCTATTTGGTTAAACGTAATCCACGCAAACCAACACGTGATAGCTGTCTTGACGAGAGGAGTGGAAGCTTCTTATGTATGTACCGCTTTCTCTCTTTATTTTTCTCCCTTCTCTTTTCTCATTGTTATTCAAAAATGCAATTTTAATACGATTCGTACTGTATGACTGCTTCATTCATTTTTCCGCTTCTCCTCTTTCGAACAAAGGATGAAAGGAAGATAAGCTGTCAATTGATGTGATAATCCGGCGATGAATAAAAAAACATTGAATTGAACTGGTTAGAAGTGCTTCTCGAAAATTGCAGAAGAAAGGCACTCCTTGTTAAAATTTACTTATAACTTACTTCAATTAATTATCAGTTCAGACAATGAAAGTTGGCCCAATTTTATTTTCTCATTCATTCATAATTTAGAACGACCACAAGTACATTTCACGTCTTTGTAAAAATCAAACTTTAAAGAAAAAGAATTTCAAACAAAAGGAAGGAATTTTCGTATAAATGTTTAATTCATTCATTTAGTTAATTTCGACCGGCACGAAAAGAGAGGAAAAAAAGGGGTCTGTTGGAAGTGCGTTCTGCACAGCGTTTACCTAATAATGTCCGAAACTTCGCAACAGGAAAAGGCTTATAGGAATGAAGACCTGACCGCACTCAGGAAACTGACCGCTTTGCTTATCAGAAATTAAAATAACCCAAAAAAATTAGGCATAGGATGTTAATGAGGATAATTATTAAACGAGTTATTAAGTACGTCGGGAATTATTGATTACATTTATCAAATTCAAAGAATTATGAGGTCATACGGTACACGTGTTGGGCATGGAATTATTAGGAAGCTATAAAGACATGCAATTACTTATGAAGTAAATCATCATGTATTTTATCATCATGTGATTATAATTTTAAAAAATCCGTTAAAAGAACTCACTCATCAAATTCATTTATTCTCTTCCAGTAATTGCGAGGACAACTGACGGTGCCACGTCATCTAGTTCATTAAGCGCAAGTGAATAAATGAACAGTGGTGGAGACTGCACAGTTTGTTCTGAAATCCAAAAATTGTCCAGTAGACAATCACACCCATTAAGTCAATTTCATATTTTCTAAACTTCAAAATTGAAGAGAAATTTAATGATTTAAAATCGCTCGACCACTGTCGGGAAACCCGAGAGAAATCTAACACAAATTATAAAAATCCCTAAGATTTCGCCGTGATTGTTGCATCTATACATCCTTTGCATCGCAGTCTGCTTCATCATCTTATCAACGCCAAAATCGGTCACATCATTTACAAGCCTTTTGTAGTCGACCCTAATTTCGTAAGACGACTAACTGTGAGTCAGTCTCCTTCATTGCTAACATTAACCTCACACAATCTTTGATCTGTTTTAACCTCAACCACCAAATCCTTTGTGCCTGGATATCGCCTTATAATCTCCACCACGATTTCATCATTTTGAAAGCGAACAAGCTTCCTTTCTCATCATTGTGCTATAACTTAACTCTCGTTGTAATCTTAAACCCTCCCAGATAAAGGTATTATGAGACAGTATCGGAGGGTCGTCTTCCTCATCATCATCATCTTCTTCGCTGCAATTCGTTTTATGCCCTTTTTGGACTCACACAAATTAACGACAAAGCTTCCTCAACCACCCCACTTGGATTGACCCTCCACATCCTCAATTACTATTTGCTACCTTTCATATAATAACCATTTTGTACTGCCAAGTAACTTTATATTATTCCGTCACCTACTCTTCTGCTACTGAAAAATCAGTTCCTAAATGAAGCTTCACAAAGTATTGATTGTTGTGGATCTGCAAACAATACACAAAAAAATTCAACTCCCAAACGTTCATAACAACCACTGGCGATCGCCGTTTAAAAAAAATAGTTGCTGAAATTGTCGAGATATTTGTGCTGTGTGTTTCCTCTGCCACTCATCCAAATAAATATAAATTAGGAAACGGATGACTCAAAAGCTTTAAGATTGACGGAAATTCAAGTTTTGCAACATTTACGACTTTTAGCCTTTATAATTTGGATATTCGTTATACTTCGATTGATCATTTGAATCTTCGAGACTTCCTGCTCAAAAAAAATTGGATAAATCAACAGGAAAAGAAAGAAAAGAGTCCGAAAAATTTAAACGGCTTGCTTCATTTTTATTTCTCGACTAACTGCACAAATTGTTTCTGCCAAATCACATTAACACAATTTAAAACTGAAAGGGAAAAAAGAATCATTTCATACAGAATTCCTCGACCCAGAAGGAATTTTAATTTCGAGTTTAAGATCGGATAAGTTAAAAGGTTTTGGCACTCTAACCGTTCAGCGGCGACGAAGAACGCGTTAATTACTGCGCTTCTTTTTTTAACGGCCACAGAGGTCATGTCATGTAAGAAAGAAACTGTGAAAATCGCTGCCATTTATTCGGAGCAACAAATAAACAAAGAACAAAAAAGCTTGGATCCTTAAGCCTTGAAAAAGGTCAATGGTATCAGCGAGCTGATCCTTTTCCTTTTCATCTTTCCCGCTCTCTTTCCTCAATAGACAGAAAGTGAGAGAGAAGAACTTCTCATTTCGCTTCAACAAATCTAATTTTAGCTTTTGCAACCCTTCGCATCTAAGCTGAACGATGAAATGGCTCCGAAATAGCAAGAGGAATTTTTTCAAATCATAATTAACGCTTCAATTACGACTAGCTTCCTTAAAACACTTTCCCTGTCCCCCACTAATTAATCACAGTTAATTGTGATTTCACTCTTCCATATCAGCAGCGTCCCACTTCTGGTACTTTTACTGCTACTTTTCCTCTTCTCAAACCTTGTTTCTGAATCGAAAGAAAAATTTGTCACATTTCACAATATGTAAACTTTTGCATTATAGTAGCAAGTTTTCGATAAACTTTAGCAACTTAAAGATTCAAATAATTTTTAAATTGTGTAGTGTTGGGATGGAAAGAGAGAAGTAGAAGAGATTTAATTTGTCTATTTTAGCCAGCTAATCCATCACGCTGTAGGAACTGTTCTTGCAATCTGGAAGGCTAGCCAAAAAACAGAAGCTTAAAATGGAGGCATTGTACGGAGGTCAGTGGTCGGAATACTGAAGTCGATCGCTGAACGGGCCATAAATAAATAATTGATACGTCTCCTCCCTATTCACTGTGTTAGTGAAACTTACCAAGTAATTGCAACATGTGACGTAAGATTTCTGAAGTCGCATCTTTAGGAGGGATGAAGAGGCAGTAACATTTCATTTGCAGAGGCGATATTCAAATTACGGCATGCTATCAACATATACTCAGCAACACCTCCATTCACTCGTGCCGTAATATCCAGCATTGCTCTCTGCCACTCCTTTCACTCTCCGTGAAGCAAACAGTAAATTCGCAAACACTTTCTGGGCTTAATTCAGTGAACTAAATTGACAAGTAGGTCACTTACACACAACGCACATCTTCAGTTTCAGTCACCTCTCAAATTTACTTCATTTTTTGCTTACGCACATACCCAGAGACAGACATCTCGTGTATATGTACGTGTGTGTCTCTGTCTGTCTCTCTGTTTAGAGTGTATTGATCGGGCGCAGTGTGTTTGAAGAAGATGTTTTATTTCTGACTGGTTGGTTGTAGGCATTCGGGTTGCATTTCACTCCTATGTATTTGAGTATGTGGGTGTTGAACTATATAAGCGTATGCGTGCATACGTATGTGCACTGTTCTGCATATATGAGGATGCCGTTTTTTTCTCAAACGACGGCTGTTGGGACGTACGTAATTTAGCGTATTCATTAATATATGTATTGAGGCATAGACATATTCGCATTTATATACATGCGCAGTTACGGATAAGCATTATTTAAACTGCGGACGTGCAGGTGCGTGTAATGACGGAACCTGGCACCCGTGATCAGTTATTTGAAAATGAACTGGTCTGCTGAACTTGTTTTTTCTTACATGCATGACGTATTTCATGCTCGCCAATTAGTAATTCGGGATCTCAGCACTTTTGTGGTTATTGATTTGCATTTTCTAGTAGCCTGATCACTTTGGTGAAATTTGCATGGCTTCGCCATGGTTGATGACGGATCAGAAGAAGAAGGCTGAAACGGCGAGATGTAAAACCTCCTGAGGTCAGTTCCGATGAAGTCATACAATGCGGCATCATTGTTGGTTGTTCGCATCATTTTCTCCGATGCATTTTTAACTGTAAAGCAAGCATACTGTTTTAGCAGTAATTCTATGATATTTGCAGATCGCTTTACGGTTTTTGGTAATGTACTGCTTATGTTGTAGATTCTTCGATAATCGTACGAATTTTCATTCGCTTCAAGTCGGTGTGGTTTTTATGAATAGGCACGTTATTTTCTTTTTCAAACGTCAAACGTCTTCCTTTTATTTTTCACGTCTATTTTCCTTTGTCCAGATTTAGCATTTCTTTGATATAATCTTTTAGGGACATGTTAATAGTAAGATGGTTCTTTTCTACGATTTATACGATCTGTTTTTCAGCTAATTTTAAAGTAGTTTTCAACTATCGTTCATCGATTATTTAGCATTGACGGTTATTTAGAGTTTGGTGAAAGAACGATGAAAGCATCATAACGCACATTCCAAAGTAATAGAAAAATATTGCTTTTTAAAATCTTTTTTTGCTTGTAGCCTATAACCAGGTAGCTATTCACAAGAACAATTGTCGTTAGATAACTAATTGAAGTAACTTGGAATGGATCAATCTGCATTATCCAGGAGATTTCGGGATATGGTTAGATAATAAAACTTGAAATTAAGCAGTCGCACTAACTCAAAAGTATTAATATCACTTTAAGGGAGAGAAATAATTATGTTGGGAAAAGAATTAATTTATTGAATTAAATCTATTTAAACTTTTAACTCCAAAAACAAGAAAAAATTTAATGTTTAAGGAAGTCAGTGACAACCTTGTATGCATGTACATAATTATCATCTTTATGTATGTAGGCATTTTCATTACAATCGTTGTGGTTTATCAAGAATTTATCAAATTTATTTTTTATGCATCGGGAAAGTAAACTGTACAGTTTTGAAGAACAGAGCATGTGTAATTTGGCTTTCGTTTTATATAAATACTCAGTTTTGAGATTGATTGATTTGATTTTTAATTTTTAGGATTTTTCTCTATCAGATGAAAAATATTTCTATCGCACAATTAGTTCTTACCCGTTCATTGGCACTCAAACGGTCAGACGATGCATACATTTCATTCTTTTCTCCTTTTTCTTTTCTTTTCAGAAAATAGTGCTCTTTTCTTCTTTTTTACAGTCTTTGCAGAAAATAACACTTTTTTCCTTCAAAATTCAGTTGTTAATATTGCAGTGATTTTACGTCCCTTTGGCCTAAATTTCAGTTTTTCCCCTCCGTTTTGCCGTTCCAATTTTTTTATTCATTCAGGTACATATATACATGAGTTGTAAATATTTACTTTTTTCTCTTTTTCAGTGTTTTTATTAAGCTTCACTCGTCATTTCTGCTTTATCAAATAACTCTCTTTTCTCCTTTATAGGAAGAAAACGACAGCTGTTTTAACTGATACACGCAATGTCAATGCACACAATTACAGGTAAAAACGGAGACGCAAATTATCGTTTAACGGAGAATAGTATATCTATCGTTTTAAACCTAAGCTAATGCTATAATATTTTAAAGCACTGGTCAGGCTTATTTCTTTTATCGACTAACCTCCTAATTCATATAGGTGACGGTATTTATCATTTCGTTGCCACGTGCAAATTGAAATTATAAATTGTGAAGATTTTCTTCGTTTCACCGTTGTAATTGAATTTTCAGAAGATTTTCCCTGATGCATAGGTGGTAAGTTGGTGCTAAATAATCGATTTCATTCACTTTACGCTGAGAATGTAACAGTATGTTCAACTTGATGATTTAGCACGTATTATTTATTAACTCATTGTAAAGCCGTAAAGAACTGAGTATGAAATATGGTGGGAACTAATTTACTGCCGTCCTTATCGTTGCGTTCTTGTTCAGAATATCGATCCACACGCCAGGGTTATGTGGCAATGCGAGGAAAAAGAAGTGAAGAAGAAAGTGATTTCGGACAAGCATTATTGCCTGTCGGAGTCGGAATTTTTATAAACCTTTTAATTCCTTTAGGATTTAGATGAGTGGAGTTGGAGGTGCGTTGTTTTTAATATCGGGAAAAGGGTTACTACTTTTGAAATTGGATTTCCACTTCTTTTACAAATATCTGTTCTTCTTTTCTTCCATTTCAGATTAAAAGCAAATGATTAATATCTGTCTATTTTAGTAAGGGAGAAATTACGCAGTTGCATGGTACAGATTAATCACTGTACCGATTTATGATAATTCGGAGAGTTTCTCCTTATTCCTACCGGCCAGTTCGATTTGAACGAAAAATTAGAGAATAATTATTTCCTATATTTGTGACATAAGTGGATAAAAATATAAAAGGTAGGGGGATTGCCATAACCAAAGTATTTGCCGGCTACATTAGTTGCTTAAACGGAATCACGTTCACGTTCACAAGAGAAGAAAAGATTCTATATCATTTCTCTTGGGAAATTTCCATCCCACTTTCGTTTGGTTGCAGACAGAAATTGTGGATCAGCGCCTACCGATTCCCTTACCACTGTTAATGAGCGTACAAAAAAAAATTCGTTCGTTGTTCTTATTACTATGCTATTTCTGCTTGATATTTACAGAAATACCTATCTGTAGTAGCTTCTATACTTTTGCAAAAAACGTGCGGTAGCAATACCATGCGTACACAATGAAGTGATATGATTTTCTTTGATTAATTTTTCCTTGATTTATTGCATTGGCAGTTGGAATATTCAAAAAAGAGCACAATACAATTGGATAGATATGCATGCGTGCGTGTCAGATAATTGCATTTGTGTAACAAAAACCTTTTTCATCAAGCAGACGGTCGTTTCACTCACCAATTCTGTAAATTTTTTCCTTTTCTTTATGTCATAACCGATAGACATAACTTCGATCTTTATAGACATACATTGCAAATAGAAAATTTGCTAGCTCATTGATTCAACTTCGAAGATTAGCTACTTCTCCATTTGCGCAGTTAATTAGACTTGTTACACATCATTATATTTTGCATCGTTCGACAACATAGTTTACGTGATTATTATTGCATCGATCAATTACGAAGCAAATTAAAACAACCGTAAATTTATGGTTATATTTTTTAGTTTTCAAACTCGTAAGTGCCGTAGCGCATTCCCTCGCATTTAACCTGTGATATTATTATCTTCATCTTTTCACTATTCTTGCTGTTTAATCGAGAAAAACGAAATGAGTAGTGCTTCGTCTTTGGTGGCATCTCAGGGTACCAGTGGTTCCTGTGCGGGTAAAATTTTCTCTTGATTTTTTATTAAAATAAATTTTTTTTTGAAAGTATTTAGACCATTAGCTTCAAAGATTATCATCGCATAGCTTTTGTACCAAACATAGAAAGTTTTGTTGTGCTGAATAATTTTCCTTTTGTATTAGAAAGAAATTTATGAGGGCTCTTATTTGCGTAAATTCGTAAATTATATTTTTTAATTTTAGGTGCTATTCGTGCGTTAACATTGGAGCTAAAAGGCTTGCAAACGTCACCTGTTGAAGGTTTTACGGTAACAGCCAATGAGGACAATATGTTTGTTTGGACTGTCGCTTTATACGGCCCACCTGGGACGCTGTATCAGGTATATAATCTTAATGTCATTCGCTAGAGCAAAAGCAAGATAATATTAAAGATCAGTGAATATAGGAAGTCCTTGGTGATTAGGATCCAGCAAAGCCTTATTTAATTCAATTGAGTGGTGAATTTGGACTGAGTTTACTCTGTCAATTTTTGACAGTCCTCATCTCTGAAGCTAAAACTTAAGCTGTGCTAACACACAATGGAAACACTGGTATGCTTACGATATACTATGCCTGGTATATTATTATGTTTGTAAGAAAAGTTGGAAGTAATTGTTCGAGCGGAATAATAATTTTCCATCATTTTCATTCCAAAAATTATTATGCTTGTTGATTCCCTGGTCGTTGGAATGCGTATTTTATGTAGCTACCATAATATTTGGGCACTTCGCTCTTCTCTAATTATTTGATTTGATTTTATCAGTGATTGACTGATCCTGTTTCATTTCAGGGTGGCTATTTCAAAGCAGTTTTAAAATTCCCATCCAATTATCCGTATGCTCCACCGTCAATCAAATTTCTCAACAAAGTTTGGCACCCAAATGTTTATGAAGTATGTGATGTGGAACTTATATATCCTCAAAGTTTTTTTGACGGGAATTTTGCAATTCTCGAACAATTTTATTTTTAGAACGGTGATCTCTGTATCAGTATTTTGCATCCACCCGTTGATGATCCCCATAGTGGTGAACTTGCTTGCGAACGTTGGAATCCAACACAGAATGTTAGGTAAATCCAAACCACGATTTCTGCAATTTTTTAGCACCATTTAAATGAATCTTATTTTTCATTTAATAAATTTTCTGTTAATTGTTTTTTTCATTATGGATAATATTTTCAGCTGAGTTCAAGCTTTATTGGAGGAAAATTATAACTTTGCTTGAATTCATAATAATAATTAGAGAATTTTAGGGAAAAAATTTATTGTTTTATTAAATTTCTTTGAAATAGTTTTTAAAATGATGCAGAATCGAAATTTTGTTTCCGGATATTTTCGGAAAAGGCGAGAGACGGAAACAAAATTAGAATAAGCAAATTCAATATCATTTTTAGGACAATTTTGCTTTCGGTAATATCATTGCTAAATGAGCCGAATACTTCTTCACCGGCAAATGTGGATGCATCAGTTATGTATAGAAAATGGAAAGAATCGGGTGGCAAAAATGACGAGTATGCACGTCTAGTAAGGTAAGTTTATAGACTTTATTTTCCTGATCACAAATCATTATGATTCGTAGGTGACCGTGACGAAACATTGCAAAGTACTCCATCTTTTGGTAAATGGATGTCGAACAATAGTCTTTTATGATTTTTATGATGAGTAAGGGAATCATGAGAAACAGTGATGCTCATTAGGTGAAAACTTTATGAAGTTCCAGATGATTATTTTAAGATAATGTTCAAAATATCTTCAAATCATGCTCTAAATTTTTTTTCCAGTTATCTTTATGAAGTAATCATTTTCTTATCTATGATAAATATTGTAAGATCGACCGAATTGTAAACGCAGTTATTAAATCAGTATTCCAGATAACTTTGTTTTTCAGAAAACAAGTGGAAGCGTCCCGTCTGGATGCCGAAAAAGATGGTGTTGTCGTACCGGAAACATTAGAAGAATATTGTATTAAAACAGCTCCTAAACCAAACGATGATTGTACAGATGCCTTCGATCTCGATGAAGACTATTATGATTATGGTGATGAGAGTGGTATGTCTATATGTTTGCCTGGTGGCTCTCTATTTTTCCTACAAGTCATTTGTTGGTCCTGGTGAATTTCATGTGAAAATATTGAAACATATCATTCACATTTTCAGATGATGAAGAAGAGTATGAAGAAAATGCAGAGGACAGTGGGCAAGGCGAGAATTGATAACTGGGCTGAATATGGAAATGAGAATTTTCAAGAGGCAAAAAGACGTCGTTTTCTCTCTCCCACCATCCTTCTTTTCTTCACTGATCCCTTTTTTCTAGAATTGATTTATTATTTGTTATTGATCCATAAGAAGAAACGAGGTGGTATGATCCGTGAAAATATCACATATTTTGTGCAACGTTTTTTTCCCTTAAAAATATGTGTTTGAATAACTCCATGGGACGGATTTATGTCATGATACTTTTTCTGATACATTTGGCATTCACGAGTGACTTGTCGTTTATTATATCATTTGACATCTGATCTGACTTTCAAATCAAATTATGAACGATTTTGATTAAACGCACAAATCGAACGGAAAGAAGGTGTCATTTTTTGCAGAACATTGTTAATTCAAGGAGCGAAGAAGAAATGATTAGTTTGAAGCGAAATAGGGAAATTTAATTGCAAGAATATGTGATGTGATATGATAATGATGTGATGCAACCAGTACTTGACATTTTGTATATCATTGTGACTGGGGTTACTTTTCTTCAGGATTTTTTTCGCCTTTTTCCTTTCAACGCTGTGTTTATTATCATCTTCTCAATACTGCTTCTAAATCTTTATTTTATTTCGTTTGGAAGTGTTTCAAAATCATCTCCCTCTCTCTGTCTGTGTATATATATGTGTGGGTGTGTGTGGGTGTGTGTGTGTATGTTTGATGTTTCATGTATACCTATCTATTTAAATACTTGTGTGTGCTGCGATGATTTGTAATTTTCAAAGGAGAAAGAAAAGAAATCATAAAGAATTGTGAAAAAAGTGGTGGGAGCGTTTTTTCTCCCTTTGGAATTTTGTCATCCATCGTCATATGTGAACTACTGATAAACTATGAATGGGTAAATCGATTGACTGATTATTATTCATTTCATTCATGTTGTACATAAAAGTTTTCCTGCGAACGATAATTCTTCATCGTTGTATTTGAGGTTAGAAGAAAGAGAATGTGAAATGGTTAACAAGCAGTAACACAATGATACTTATTTTATAAAGTCCGTTATTATTTTCGTGTTTATATTTAATAATTTACCCAACACAAGTGAGTTGCGGGAGGCCATTATCGTAGTTTAGGAATGATCAGCTGTAGTTAATTTTTTTCTTTTAAAAAGAGTATTATAATCATCATTTGGTTTTAATTTTAATGCGATAACCAGTGAGTAGTTATAGGTGATGTTGGACTATGCCCAGTTTGCTTTCGAGCTTAAGAAAAATTGGATAGTTTGGTTGTTTTGTCCTTTTAAATGAGATTTGAGTAATTATAATAGTTGTGGATAAATGAAGATTGGAATGTAATTCGTGTCGGATTAAATCAAGAATAGTTAGATGGTTATGATTAGGTGGGAATATGGGTGGTGATGTGTTGATAGATAATCTAAAACTAATAAAGCGGCTCCTTTATCCCTGGTTTAATTAAGGCTCCGAAATAAACATGATTAATTAGTGCTAACGGGAAATGACAGGACAGATCATCTTCAAACAGGCGAATGAAAATAAGAACAATTGATTGCCATATCAATTGTTCTGCTTAATTCATTCCTTTAGTAAGACTTTTGTCGTACCCATTCAACATCCCACGGTTTATTGCTTGTCGCTTCAACTAGCTTCTGAATCTTCCGGAACTTAGTATGCTTAGTATGCTGTTTTTTTTTTTCGAACTCATACCTTTCTTTAATTTCAGATGAGTCGGCGACAGAATCCGAGCGAATTTCTGAAGCAAATTATTGGGAAGCCCGTCGTGGTGAAGCTAAATTCTGGCGTTGATTACAGAGGTGCATATAATTTTATTGACATATTGTAAATATTAAAAATTTTTGCTTTCTTGAGAGTTCTTAAAATTATTTATTATATCATTACGCTGCTTGAGGAAATATTACATTTATCTGTCCTGCTAAGAAAATTGTTATAATTGAAGTATAACGAAACATTTGCAGGGATAACAGTGGTCTTTCTGAGCACTCGTTTGCTAACACAATCTAACATATAGTCAAACTTTAGCTTTCAAACTTTCAAACTTTCACAGCTCGTAAACATGATTCTAATACCAACGCTGGAAATTATTTTATTAGTTTAAAGACGTGAGGAACAACACGTCCCAAAAGGTTAACATCATAGACGTGGTTACTGATCGGATATCTAAGACTGACAGAAGGTCTAACCATAATTTTAGGTATCGACGGAAATTATTGCAAACATTTCCAGGTATTTTATCATGCTTAGATGGTTTCATGAATATAGCACTAGAGCAAACGGAGGAATATTCGAATGGACAGTTGAAAAACAAATATGGCGACGCATTTATTCGAGGAAATAATGGTTTGTTATGAGTTGAAATTTATTTCGGAGAATGGGACGTTTATATTTAAATGTCATGTTTTATCATGTAGTGATAATCAAAAAAAAACATGTCTCTTGACCAGTTTAATTTCAGTGCTTTATATCAGTACACAAAAGCGCTAATGATACTAAAGCGAAGAGTGATCACTGTTATTATGAGGACTTTTTGCATGGAACGTTGGCCAAACTACGACGTTTCCCTATTTTCGATCTCTCATTGCTTCTCATGTTAATGCAAGTTTGAAAATCATATTATTTTAGGCGTTGTTATTTTGGGCAACAATGAAATAACCAGCGCCCAATTTTCATTACATCATATGTCGTTCATATTTTTCCTCATTGCTTTGCAACATATTCTATCATTGCAGAAAATGTAATTATCAATCAAAAGATCGTAAATAGATCCTCCACACTCCTCTTATCACGCCTTCACTGCTAGTATCCGGCCGGAATGGCAGATTGAATTTTCGATGTTTTATTGAGTAGGAAAAATTGAATACTTCTTTAAATTTATTTGAATAAAATTTCAAATACATCACAATTATTTAAATAAAGGTTGGGTGTACAGTTCTCGGCTATTTTAAAAAGTGCATGAAAAGAATGGAAAGTTACGTGCAGACATGTGTTATGTAAAGAAATTAACAAAAAGAAAATCAAAAAGTGAAATCAACAAAAGATCATTCTCTCTTTTTGGTTCTTTGAAAAGACTGCGGGATATGAATTCAGTACATATTTAATGAAGTATGCATTATCTTTTCATTCTACTGCGCTTCTTCAACAGCATGTATTCTGATATGTTTAAAGTGAAGATGTAATAACTTCAACAAA
>JABVXW010000122.1:49904-150770 GCA_013365375.1 Litomosoides brasiliensis | reverse complement strand
ATTATTATTATTATTATTATTATTATTATTGTTATTATTATTATTATTATTATTATTATTATTATTATTATTATTATTATTATTATTATTATTATTATTATGAATATTAACAACAATATTATTATTATTATTAGCACTAGCAATAGCAATATTAACAACAATAATAAAAATAATATTACGAATAGATAGTAATAATAATAAAGATAGTAATGATAATAATACTAATAATTAATAATAGTAATAATAATAGTGGAAAATAATATTTTGATAAGTTAAAATTGCAATTAAAATTTTAATATAATAGAAATAGAGAAATAATGGAGCTACTAAAAAAGAAATGAATTAAATTTATAATCGGAGAAAAATTCAGAATGGTTATCCATCAATCGATAATCCATACATATTCAACGGTGATTTTGTTGATCGTGGCACTCAATCGATAGAAGTATTCGTTGTACTATGCGCATTCGTAATCTTAAATCCGTCATCAGTGATACTGAATCGTGGTAATCACGAAGATCATATTATCAATTTACGCTATGGTTTTGTGAAGGAATTGATGACAAAATATAAGGTATTAAATAGAATGCTCTTGTTATTTGATAATTTTATTTTAAAAATATACATCATTAAAGTAACACTTTTTTAATACATAAAATAAAAATTTTTTTAAATTTTAATACATAAATTTTAATAATAAAATTAATAAATAATGAAATTTTAATACATAAAAATATACATCATTAAAGTAATACTTTTTTAATTTTTAATTTTTCATTTAAAATTTTTTCCATTTTTAGACACATTATTTTTCAATAATTTTATGAAAATATTACTTAAATTGTTAAAATTTGAAAATTATCAATTTAGCAAATTTATTTTCGAAAATACAAATTTAGAAATCAGCAAATGCACTGGTGAAATTATTGGAGGATATCTTTTCATGGCTACCACTTGCAACTGTTATTGATAATAAAATATTTGTTACGCATGGCGGTATTTCGAATACAACAGACCTGAATGAGTTGAAAAATTTATTACGATATCAGGTAAGTTAATAAATCAAAGAAGCTATAATATACGTTCGTGCGGTAATTTGCTAGCAAAAAAGTAAAGGTCAAGTAAGTATGAAAAGAAATTTCACACTTCAATGAGCACTTAAGTAAGTGTAATCAATTAGAGAAAGGACAGAAAGTTAATATATCGTTTTTTTTCCTCTCTCTCTCTCTCTCTCTTTCAATTTTTTACTGAAAATTTTTTAGAGTTATGCATCTTTTTTTTTGAGCTTTCAAACAGTATAAAAGTTTTAATTGATAAATTTTTATGCATTTTTTTCGTTTCTTCCCTTTCCATCTCTCTTGCTTCCTCTCTCTCTCTCTCTCTCTCTCTCTCTCTCGCTTTTTTCTTTCTACTTTTTGTTCTTATTTACAGTATGGATCAGTAATTAGTCCATCGGTGTTTTTTAATGGCATGCGACCGGAAAGTGTTAATTCTAAGGAATGGAAATTAATTTTGGATGTATTATGGAGTGATCCAAAGGAGCAGAATGGTTGCACGGAAAATATTTTCCGCGGTGGCGGATCATACTTTGGCCCAGACGTCACTCAGACGTTTCTTGAGAAGTAAAATGCAAATTTATTTTTGAAAAATAAAAAGAAACAGAACGATTTTATCAGAATTACTGATTAAAATCTTTCTTTTAAAAACAAAAGTTTTTTTAATAATAATAAAAATGAAGCATTTTATTCGTTAGAAATTAATTTATGCTGAAATTGAAATTTTTCTAATTAATGTGATATTTATATATAAAAGTTAAATATGCTGATCTACTCATTCATTGATCAATCTCTCATACATATAATTTATACATTTCATAAGTAAATTAATTTTGCTTGCTAATTTGATTAATTAATTAAATCTTAAAAAAAGGCATAATTTGGATATGATTGTTCGATCGCATGAATGCAAATATGAGGGATATGAATTAACACACAACGGTAAACTCTTAACGATATTTTCGGCATCAAATTATTACGAATACGGTAGTAATCGAGGCGCATATGTTAAATTTCTTGGCGCAAATCATGAGCCACACTTTGTACAGTATCAGGCCACCAAAGCGCATCGACAAACTATTAGCGCAAGGGAAAGGTTAGATTTTTTTATTCAAAATGTTTTAATTGTTAACAATGAGATAGAGAAAAGCGTAGATTTTTTTTAAATAACTTTTCTTAAATTAAGAAAAAAAAATCCAAAATTGTTCAAAAGTCTTGTTTTTTTTAAAACAAATCTTTTTTTTTCTTCTAACTTAAACTATTCAATTTCGTTAAAAGTTATCGTTATTGCAGTAGCTTATTGTATAATTGAAAATTTCCGTCTGGCAATTGTGACGATATTTGAATTTTAGCTAATAGTAAAATTATATGTAAAAAATTTCAATCGTATTTTTAACAGTATTAAACATAAATTATGCAATTGTTACAAAGAAATATTGAAAATCAATTGAGGATTTACCAGAGTTGAGGAATTAAAATTTTTTAGAAAAATTTGTAAATTTAGGATTGATGCTGTCGAACAGTCAGCTTTGAAAAATTTACGAGCACAGCTGGATGTATTTAATATGCAACTTCAAAGTGAATATGAACTTTTGGATCCATTAAACACCGGTAGTTCCATTTGATATTAATTAGTGTGAATTTTTTGAATAATAATTTTACTTTGAATTTAATTTTGATTGATTTCAAATATAAAAAATTTTCGTTTGCCATAATATGAAATCATTGCAAAAGCATTTGATTAAAATTAACTGCAAAAAAAAACTATTTATATTGTCTGGAAATTTGTTATTTGCACTCGAAAATCTGTCCGAACTTATTTGCTAATTTAAAATTTAAGGTAAATTGCTAATTTAAGGTAAAATTTCAATTCACAAATGGTGCAAATGCGTTGAAAGTGTTTCTGGCCTTAATCTACCGTGGTATTCGTTGGCTTCACGACTTGTTACTGTAACAAATGATGGCAAAAATGTATTATACAAGCAAAATTCATCAACCGTAGAAATTATTAACAATAACAAAATTGTACAGGTAGGAAAGTTTCATTTCTACTTCAACCATTTCAATAATTTTAACATTTTGAAGGAAAAAAAAGGAAGGTATTTCCTTGTAGCATAATTTTAATTGCGAAATGATTAAAACTGTACAGTAACTAATGATAACTGATAGATGCATATGACGAATATCTTTCTTCCTAATTGATTATTAGCAAAAAAGAAATTTAATATAATTTCATAGCATTGTTAAACAAATTGAAATGGAAATTTTTAGAAGCCATATATCGCAGAAACGTTGTACAGGCATAAAACCACTCTTGAGGCATTGTTCCGTTTCATGGATAAGGTAAAATTATCCCTCTTCTTAATTATGTATATTTTAATATCAGTTATCATCAATATCTGTTCTTTTCATATATTAAGAAACTATTTTAGTAAATTTTAAAATTTATGAAAACAATTTCCGAGTTTAATGTGTATTTAATTAAAAATTTTCCAGGATAATTCAGGATTTGTATCTGTGGAACAGTTCATTGATGGGTGCAAAATTCTGGGTCAATATACTCGTAATCCACTCGAAGTACCTCATTTAGAACAAATAGCAGAAAGTATTGATTTTAATAAAGATGGTTTAATTGACTTGAATGAATTCCTGGAAGCATTCCGTCTTGTTGATCAAGGAAGTGAATAAAGATGACTAACTTGTATTTATTCTATTTAGACTACCTAATGTGATCTGCTCATTTATTATTCATTCAAATTATTGATTCATTTTAAATAAAAGACTAAGCCTAAATGTTCCACGCATATGCTTGCACGTAGACATCTCACGTCACAGTAATTTATTGAAAAGCTGAGCACTGGAGGCTTATCAATTTTTGCCTTTATTCATTAGCATTCCCTTTTCGAATGACAATTAACACAGTTAAATGCTTCAACATAAAACTGGAACGATAACGTGCGTCAAGTGTAGCACTTTTTCATTGCAAGCTATGTCAGAGCACCATGAGTTGCAGGACACGCTGCACACTTTCCGTCAACGCTACCCACTTGCCACACCCTTAATGCCATTGCGAAGTTCACTTCAGGTTTTCCCGATAGCAATTGAAACCTAAACCCAACCAGAAAGTCACATTGAAAACTCTCATTCCTCGCTTATTTTCCAGGTCTCTTGCCGTAGTCCCTTGCTCATTGTTGTACAAATTTGTCGTTTACGAATGTTCCTCATTGCTGATACTTTTTCATTTCCGAAGAAAAAAAAATTAAAATTTGTAATTAAAATTTTATAAAATTAAAACTTGCGGAACTTTTAATTTCTCATTTTTCTAGAAAAATTAAATTACAAACAGTGAAATTAGCGACGGATAGGATCGTCTGTTTCACTGTAATTCATTTGTCGGAAATATCTTTAATTTGATAAATGCTCAGAGGAAATGGAGGTAGCACAGCATAGGACGATGTTATGTGCAAGACGATTATGGATATCGTGGTATCGTATGAAAGGTCATTCGAAATGGGATAATATTAAGGATACTAAGGTTATTTTGCGTATCATTTTTATGGAAAACATTTTATACGATATCGTATGGTATGACGTGACTTATTGACTTTAGCAATGTAAATTTTAATTTTGTCATTTATGGTCTCAAATTTTTATTTTTATATTGAAATCTTTTTTGAGTTATTTTTTAAAATTGAAGAGCATACAAAAATATATGACTGTAACTGAAAATAATTTATATATAGTTAAGAATATGACTAGAATTATCACAAAAGATACTCACTATGAGCTCAAGCTCATCTGATTTTTTCGCCGAATTTTAAAATGTTCTGGATTTTTTTTAATCTAAGAACTCAACCATATCGGTTAATTATTAATATGCTTGGATGACTTGAGTTGGTATTAGCTTGCGGCTATGGTTAGCAAAACAAAAGCAGCTGAGCAATTAATGGCAAAAATGAAGCGAGTAGTTCGAGCTGGTGGTCCTGATTTGAAATTCAACAAGGATTTAGTGCAATTACAGTTAGAATATAGGAATGCGAATTTCCCTGATGAAACTTTCCAACGAGCATTAAAAAATGCACAAGTAAGGATTTTATTTTGCAAAAACTATTTTTATAGAAGTTCATCGTAATCCGATAAATCGACCGGTCGTTTTGTAAGAATTATTCAAATATCTGCCAAATATGTGGTGCAGAGCTTAAGAAGAAAATCTACTGTAATTTTACTGATGAAATGATTACTTAAATATTATTTCCTATCCATTTCTATTAAATTTGTGTTCGAAAACGAAGAAATTATCACTTAACCAATCTCAAAAAAGATATGGAAAAGAGCTGGTGTTATGTTTTACGAATTGTCCATTGGCATGTCAGTCGTGAGCATAACCAGGAATAATTTTGTTCAGATATCAGTTTTGACTAAATTTAATAAATTATTAAATACATTTGCTTAAAACAGTTAAGAAAAACTTTTTGGCATTTGAATATTTTATTATTCCAGCTGAAGCCTCTAAAATCATCAAAGTTTACTGTACTTGGACCTTGTGGATCAATTTTTGTTATCGAATCGGAAGGTTTATCTCAAAGAAAACTGCTCGAATTCCTTAAAGCATCTCTGGATAAGGTATTACTTTTGCTGTAGGGCTACATTTCAGGAATTTTATTTTTTGTTTAGCTGTCAGTTTTGTAGGTTTTTCTAAGTCCAAATTAGAGGATGAATTTGAAAACTATATTTTAACGAATAGGAATTTTAGATTGGTGATGGATTTCGTTTGTCAAACGACGATTATAGAAAGACTTTTGAAGACAAAGGTGTTATTATCGTTAATGCTATCAAGGCTGATAAAGCATTATCATTAGATGAAGTTAGTAACATTTTCCAAAAGTTGTTGTCTATTAATTTTTAGGATCCATTAAGTACATTTACTATTTTATAATCAATATGTAATTTAAGATGTTTTCATTGTTATAATGTGCGTCCCGGAAGAGAGGCAAGTATATTTTTATTTTCGTTTACTTGTGAGCTTCTTGTAATGAAATTGCACTTGTTTAGATGGAAGAAGTTTGTATAGAACTGGATTGTGATGATGTGAATAAATTTGAAGAAGATGGAGCAACATTTTATGAATTAATATGTGCGCGGAATAAATTTGCTCAGTTATTGGATGGGATTCGGGAACAAGGTTTCAGTGTGAAATGTTCTGCTTTGGAACTACGCTCGACCAGTCCGGTGGAAATAGAAAAAGACGAAGTGGAAAAAGTATGTCCGCTTTTTTTAAATTGCTGATGTGGTTTTATTCCTTTTCCAGAACTCATTTCCGGTGCATGCAATATAAATTTTACTTTTAGATTATTCAATTATACCAAGCGTTGCGGGAAAATGATGATATCACGCAAGTCCACGTCAATATCAAACCAAATTCTATACCGATTAGACCTCTGAAGTTAAAAGTTGCATTATAGTAACTCCCTACATGTATTCAATAGGCGAAAAATGATTTGTTTCTTCTTTTTGCTGAGATTTGTCTAATAACTATGAATAAATTCATGATTGTATGTCAAAAGTTGGTTATTATGTTAAAAAACTTGGCAGTAATTAGTCTCTTTTTTATCACCACCGACTTAATGCTTTTCTGCGTGAACAAAATGTCATAGTTAGCTCTTATGATGCGACAGTTTATGTTTGTAATTCATCAAAAATTTAAAACTTCCAAAATCTATAAAAAACACTGAACGATTAACAGAAGAATTATTGCACAATAAATTATGTGAAATAAATCCAGGCCAGTGAGTGCTTGTGCTTTCTTATATTTGTTTTTAAAGGAAGAAGTTATTAGGTGTTGGATTTTTGTTCCAATTAGATTAAAAAGAAGTAGAATTTCAATTAAAACTAAGTAAATAATTAGAGGGAGTGAAAGATGATCTAACAGTGGCAAATTTTAGAAAAAATTGTTAAATTAGGTCATTTAATTTGAGAATTGAACTGTATAGAATGGGCGAATGGTACAACGCGTCACACAAAAATTAATTTAAATACATTTAATCTCAAAAGTAAACTATTGAAGTGCAAATGCAAATAAATGTAGTTATATGAAAAGTAATTTCTCATTGGATGTGCTGTTTTTTCGAATTTTGGATGGGCCACAGAAGCATGCGCGTAATGTCGGACCTTCCACCGATCCTTGACAAAAACAGGACTGTACACTGCGATGACCATCCATCCAACAGGCATCTCGGCATGACCGCATGATACACTGATCCAAACTTCCGAAATCACTAAAACGATTAATTGATTTTTCCTACAGATATTTACATATCATATTATGTTTAATAACTTATGTTGCCATTTAGACATAGCTTGAGATAATATATGAAATTTTTTTTGATGAAAAAATTAAAAAATTGGAATTTGAAATGAATAAGAAATGAGGTGAGAAAGTATTATTAGCATATTTTAATTCTGCTGATGTTTTTGTAGAAATTATCATTTCAGACTTCGGCAGCATTTCATTTTGATCATTAATCCCGAGGAACTGAGAATGTGTTGAATGAATTTTTGAAAAATTTTATTCAAACTACAATTGCTAATTTACTAATTAAATTTCACTAATTATTTAATGAATTTTATTTACTTTATAAATCAATCCTATTCTTTATTTCTGGACTACTCACATCATTCATTTTTCCTTAATTTTAGATTTTGTTGTTAATTTAAAACGATTGAATCATTTTTGAATTAACGTTGTAAAATATAAATTATTATTCTCAAAATTTTTTAGAAAGAAAAATGAAATATAAAACTTACCAAGGAAGTGTTATATGAGGACTGCAGGTAGCCTTACAGCTTGGAAATCTTTTAGGACTTGCAGAGAGAGTTACATTTGTTAATAACGCAACTATAATTATAGACAATAAGTAGGTAATGTTATTTTTACTGCTACACCGTAGTAGTAGTAGTATCATTGATGTTACAGGTGTTGCTGCTATCGTCGTTGTTGTGAAATATAAAAAAAAAATGTAAATATTAAATAAATTGAGCGGTCATAAAATAGCAATAAAAGAGATCGATCGGCGAACGAATGATTTTGATTTTGATTATTTAATTTTAACGAAATTGTGAATAAGAGATGAATGCATCTCTCACACAGATAGATTAAGAAGGAAAAAAATCTTGTTATATTAGTTAATTAGTTTATAGTGAGATTGAGAGGATCCAATTAGATATGAAAATTACTTAGAAATTTGATTGTGAAGTGCTGCTGCTGCTGCTGCTGCTATTTGATGCACCGATAAACGGGAATTCTTTTTTGGTATTTCTCACACTTGCACCTGCCCTACAGGAACTCTCGGGAAGCAACTTCTCTCATTTAACAATTAGTTTATTTAGCACAAAGGAAGAGCAGGTTTGTTAAGGAACTGGTTGTTTGTGATTGTTTGCAAAAGCTTGTCCGTTCCCTGTCTGATTAATTAATTCCAATCATTTTTATCCCAATAATTAATTCTTATTTAATTGCAATTTTTCGTTCTTTTTTTTCCATTTTGGTAATTTAATTTTTAATTTATATATTTATTGCATTCTGATAGAATTATTATACCTGTAATTCAATCACACTGGCAGCGGTAATTTGTTATAATTAAATTAATAAGCATTTTTTTTTCTTAGCAGAAGGATTTTCGAAATATAAATCGTCGCAAATTTGAAATAATCCCTTTCGGCCTCTTAATTTTAATAAGGAAATTATTGGAATTGGTAATAAAATATAAAATATTGTGCTTTCGTAAGTAATTTCAGTTTTACCTGTTAAAATTTAACAGAAAATTTATTCCAAACACTGAAATTACCTATTTTTCTTTTGGTCCCTTACACAGTAAAATTTTAATTTACTCATCAAAGAAGGTAAATTTTGTAAGTAAGACAGAGATGCAAACATAAAGAAGGTAAGTAAGACAGAGATGCAAGCATAAATTAATTACTTCGATTAGATTTAAATTAATTTTTAGCCACAAACAATTCAACCTAAAATAATTGTAACCTAAATTTTGACATAAAATAATTTCATTTTAAACATTTTGCTTAATACTGAAATTATCGCACTTAATTTTGTTTACCTTACTAACCTTTCTTCGTTCTGTTACTAGCAGTAAAGGAAGAAAATTGAAAAAATTGAATTTTAGGAAAATAACTCGCAGTGAAATGACATATATCGATTACTCAGTGATGTAAAAATGAGTTTTTCCCCACTTTGTTTTGTTTGTTTTTCAAATTTATCAAATTCGACATTTTTTTTGATTCATAAGAAGTCATAAAAGAAACTCTTTTGACGTTTATTTTTTAATTTCGTCACCTGGTCACCTGGTTATTATCAGATATTATTTATTAAAATCGTTTAGAGCTATTTTTTGTTTGAATTTAACAAAATAAATTCAGTGAAATTTTTATAATTCTTCCTTTGCCTAAAAGGAAATTAGCAAGTTTGAAGAAGAAGAGAGAGAGAAAGAGAGAAGATAAATTTTAAAAATCAAAAAATTACTCATTCATATCTCTGTAAAAAAATAATTAATTGCCCATTCTCGACCAATCATCATCGTCAGAACACTGGCTGAAAGAAAAAAAAAAGTATGAAAATAAATTTTGATATGTTTCATTCGACAAAAATTGCAAAATTAACGGAGAAAAGGTTATTGAAATTTTTCAAAAATTTTATTAAAATATTTATCTTTTTTTTCGGTTGTTTATTTTGCTATTACTAGCAAAGTGAGTTTTCCTGCTTTGCATAGTTTCTTTGCTTGAGTGCTGACGAATGTTACTGTTTTAATTTAAAATTAAAATAATTTAGTTAAACGCTAGCAGTTGAACAATAAATGTGATGGATGAATGGGTTGTTAATATTAGCATAATATAATGTTTGATTTGATTTCATTTTATAAAAAATAATTTTAAAATTTAAATTTTACAAACTTTCATACTTTGACTAAAGTCAATGCTATTTTGAATTATTAATGAACACATGCGCTACATATTAACTAATTAAATGAATTGATTAGTTGTTTTAAAATAAATTTTAGCAGTGATTTCAAAATTTTATAATTCATTATTTGTTGATGTGATAGTGTTAGGTGGCGAAATGCTTGGAATATTTGCAAATCTTGCAAAAGCTGCTCTTTCAGGATCGATGGTCTAATCTAACAAATAATGAGATCGAAGACTTAGGGTCGTACCAGTCGTGCAAATGTTAATTTAACTTTGAAAAGTCTTTTTTTTTCAACTAATAACTATACAAAAAGAATTGTAGTAAATTTAACAAAATATTTTGCAACAATTTGATAAGTTTGTTAAATGTTACATTTTCCAATAATTAATAATTTTCGAAATAATTGCTTTCGAAATAATCGATTACTTTGTTGTGAGCATTTCTAATAAGTTATAATTAAAAGCGATGAAAAATTCATCTCATTAAATTCAATATTTTCCACTTTTAAACGCATTAATTAATAATTTAAAGTTAAGTTTGAAAATCATTTAAGTTGAATTTTATTTACAACCAGCACTTTGTTAAATTTAAATTTATTGTTTGCCATATTCGGACGAGTGAACAGAGCGCAATTAACTCCAATATGTTTTAATGATCAAACAAGGACCTAATTTTATGTTCAGCCACAGAACGGCCATTGGGAAAATAATTTTAAAAAATATTGTGTTTAATTGCTTAGTTCAATTTAATAAGTTTTCAATTTCGGCCATCCACTCAATAAAATTTGATTTAAATTTGATATAATGAAAGTATCAGTAACAGCAACAACAATACCTATAATAATAATAATAACAATAATAATAATAAAATTTTTTTTGTATGAAATTTCATACAATTTTTCTTGCGTTTTATCTCATCCATCCATTGAAGAAACAGATTCTCTTTATAAAAAAAATGAAAGTAATTGTTCTCATTGATTTTAACTTTCAATTCGTTCATTTTGCGTGAATTCATTTTGCGTTCATTTTGCGTGAACGAGTTGAAAGGTAAAATCAATGAGAATTGCTTTTACCTGTCTTGTTGTTTATTTTTTATAAAATCTGTTTCTTCTACAAAATAACAATCTTTTCCACAAATAATTTTGAGGTGGAGCATTTTAATAAATGCCTTTTTTTCTGGCAAAAATAAAATGAAGAACAAAGAGCAAATTCATTTTTTTTTAAAACTTTTATTGATTTGAGAAATTTCTTTTCACTTCATTCCTTATATCATCGATTAATTGATTCTGTTAATTAATTAGTTTGTTTCCTTTTTTTGGTAAAATTTTAATCGAATTTTTGAAAATATGAAATTCATCGTTGATAAATAATAAAATATATTGTCAAAGAAAGCAGAATGCTTTTTTTCCATATGTTTTATTTTTAAAATGCTAAAATTTTGTAATGGCAAAGCTATCGATATCAAAAGATATCAAATATACCACAATTAGTCAGATTTAATTTCAATTATTTGAAAAAATTATTATTATAATCACTTGGCAGTTTTTAATTACCCGTGAAATTTCGATACGAGTGCGATCACATTTATGGAATTGCTTTCCTGAGCCTTATTCAATCATCACCTGCCGCTGCTGTAGATGATGCTGACGACGGTACAGATGGCGGTGTCTTATTTGCTTGAATTTTAAAAATTTTCAATTTAAAAATGATAAAAAGTTTGAATAAATGTCTAACACTTTACTGTAATTGTGGTCTAGCTATTTCTAAAATTTTCAACTTATACTTATTCATGGAAAAAAAATCGACTTGACACCCCCGAACCTTGAAATGCATACCCTGACATCATCAATGAATTATTGTGGTAAGCCTCAAGTGCCTTCAGATGAAAATGAAAGTAATAAAGTTAAAAGTAAAAGTAACAACTTTCATTGACAAGTTTGGTGGAACCGCTTGGTGTTGCTTCGGATTTCTCCTCTTTCATCTTTACCGAATGCTTCATTGTATTGATTTTTTTAGTGGAAGATAATGATGCGATCGCTGAGGATCGTTTAGACGATAAACTTCTGGCAGTCCGTGCTTCACTTTTTGTAAGCGATCTTTGTAATTTCTCCTTTTCTGATGCAGAAGACTTCAAAGCTGTTGCTGATGACAGTGATCCATTTTCATCTTTCTTTATAATGTAAACTGGCAAAATAGCTGCTTCCGGTTTCCGTTCTATAAAATGAAACACAACCGGTTGTCCTCCTTCAATATGTGTCATAAATGGTGGTAGTTCAGGCATCTGCAATTATTACTTCATCATTATTTTTAAATTATATTTATAATAAAATGTTCGATGGAATCGATCTACTCATCAGGACATTGATTACCCTCGAATACTCTTGAACGTCAATCAATTAGTGAGGAATAGGAAGATGGACAAAGAAGATGATTGGCTACTTTCTCTTAATAATAAGTTTAAAAAAAAGAATAAAAATTTTGAAATTCACTTTTAAATTTAACTTTACTCACTCGTTAGATTTCATTAAGTCGCAGCAAATTCATTTCTACTGATAAATTAATGTATATTATTTCTACTTACTTCAATAATGAATCTTAAGAATAGGCGAGAGCTTAAAGTTAGCTTTTTTAAAAGTAAAAATTAGATTTCTCCATATTCTTCCTACAGCTTCATCGTTTTGACAAAAGAAAACAAATAAATTCGTAATTGTTTTACAAATGTTTACAGCTTTGAAGTGATCGTCGCTGTCCGCAGTTTGCGTAAGCGTCAACGATTCCTCGGCAGTTTTGGAATCCGTTGAAGTAGCACTTATTTGAATTGGAACAAATTTCCAACCTTTTCCTTTTCCCAGTTCTTCCCATTTCTACAATTCTCTCATTTTGGTCATTAATTTCAAATATCATTCACACGAAATTCATTCTTCTAAAATTTAATTAAAATTTTGTATTAAATTCAAACAATTAAACAAAAATGGTCTTTCCATCCATAAAATGCGATAGCCTTTTGTAATGAAATTTTTCAATTTTAAAATTAATAAAAATTTTACTTCACATAATTACTGTTGGAATTTAGCCTTTAGGAAAACGTTGCATAAAAGTAAGTTATATTATAATTGAACTTTTTGAAATTAAAGACTTATTTCACTCCAAAAAAATTTTGCTAAAACTACGACGTTTATTAACAGATATGATAGGAAGAGAAATGTTAAACCTTACAATTAATGGTTTCTTCAATGGAATTTTCAAAATTTCCTTCTCGTCGCTCTCTATCACTTCTTTTGGTCGCATTACGAACAAAACAATAATTGCAAGGAATGTAATTATCACACCTGTCAATGCACCAACTATAATTACCTAAAATAAAATTTTAGAAGTTAAAAAAACACACAAACGAAATGTCCATTGATAACAATTTCAACGATTTCTTTTAATGGAAAAAACAAGCAAATTTTTCTTTTCAAAAGTAATTTTAAATTAATTGAAAAAAAAACGGCAAATAATTAGTGTTATTGCGATATCCGAAGGAATTAATTGGCATTTAATTAATGACAGTAACAAAAATTAATTAATCAATGAGAGAGGACAATTGTTAGAGATTCGCAAATATGTTCGCATATATATTTTCTTTGATTTACCTTTACCTTTAAATTAATAATTGTTAGCTTAAACTTATTTATTAGCCTCATTTCCTCCAACCTTAACTTATCTAGTCTTAGAACGCAAAGGATTAAGGAGAAGAAAAGGATGCATGAATTAAGGAAATGAAAATGATAAATAGGCTTAAGGTTAGAATTGAGGATATGTGTTACTTAAGTTTGAGAAGTGCAAACAAAATGTTAGCTGTTTTTTCTTACGGTAGTTTTTGACTTGAACTAATTATTCATAATCGTACATACTTTTCAAACAGATAGGATCAAATAATACTTACCAAATTAGGAGTGGATAGTTTGCTGTAGTCGGGATGATATGACAAAGAGCTGGTTGATGAGCCGAATTGTACAATATTCACTATCACAACAAGTAAGAAACTAAAAACCATAATTTAAATTTACCTAACAAATACAATTGCAATTTCTTTGCAATTTCACCTTTTTGTATTTGTCAACGAAAAGAATCGAAATAATTTGCATAATGCCTTTTTTCGGGAAATAAAAACTTTTTAAATTTATTTAAACAAATGAAAAACGAAGCAAAACATCAATGTAAAAAGCTTTCTCCATTTTATACGCGACGTATCAGTTTGATAGAAAAACTTCCGTTAGTCCTTCACACAGTCGTTTTCATTTCTCCTATTTTAATTTAAATTAAAATTGGTACCAATAACCAATGGAAGGTGTAAAACACTCATCGAATTATAAAAAATTATCCACTTCCCTCGCCTACTCCTTTTCCACTTCGGTTCTCTCTGATTGAAATAATTTACGTGATCTGTCAACAGAAAATGTGTTTATATTACTCACATTAGTAAGCGTTCGTGTATGATTGTGATTATTAATGCGTGAGAATTGTTGGGAACCTTTACGGATTTTTCTCTCATCCAACTTTGATTTAGTCTTTCCATGATATTATCACTGTTTACTGATATTTACTTCCCATCATTTACATAAAATAAGTTAGAAATTGCAAAAAAAAACAATAATTAAACAAAGGACAACAAAAAACATAAGAAATATAATAATTGCTTAAGAGTTAAATCAATAATTGATAATCAAGAACAATAATAATAATAATATGATAATTAATTAATGAATTGTCAAAAACGAACGATTTAATTAATTAATTAATTAATGAATTACTCATTTATTGGTGTGGAAGGAAAAACATAGTGATTGTCTGTTAGTGTGAATGAGTAATAATTAAGTTAATTAATAAGTAAGGTAAGTAAACAATGAAATGACAAATCATTCGATGCGTACATGGTGAAAGTAAACCATCCACACCTTACCTTGCCTTTCAATTCACATAATTAACAGCCAGAGAGCAAAATTACCTGCCAGTGAAAAGGGTAAGAGGGACAGACGGAGAGAAAGAGACAAAGAGTGAGAGAGAGGAAGAGATGTATTGCTACTTGCAAAATTCATATCGTGCAGGTAGTGAATACAACTTATTTGTCAATTTGGGTCTGCCAATGTCATGTATTTTGTACGTACGTATCATTTAGTGTGTGGGCGTGCGTGTGCCTGGATGTGTGGATCTGTTATGCAATATATGCATGTCTATATTTACGTGTATATGAATGATGCATGTTTACGTATGAGTGCATGCGAGTTTTGTATATCAACAATATATGTCTACGCGTACACGCATGTGTTTAGAATAGTGTATCCGTGTGTGTGATAGATATGTGTTCACATTACGTATGTTTATGTGTGTATGCGTTTATTCGTTTTGTATGCGCGTGTGTGTGCGTGTATGTATGTATGTGTATGTGTGCGTATGTGATTAATGCGTGTGCACATTTATGTGTATGTGATGTATGAGGCGCTGGCAATGTGACACAGTGAGATTCATTGGCTTGGCTGTCACCGAACCGTTGACAGATGGATGCTCTGTTTTTCTTAAATTTTTTGTGAGTGAGTAAGTGTGTGGGTTACTCCAGAAAGATCGAGAATTTTCTGGAATGACGTTGAAGGAATGGTATAGCATAGTAGTTGTAGTATTTGACGTAGAAGGTCGCATATCACTTATCCATCCATCTATCCACTGATCTCAAGGTTTATGCTAACTTATATTTTTTGGCGATATCTCAAGCCATCTGTTCTGTTTTTCCTTATCAGCAAACAGTTATATCAAAAAGGGAATATTGTGCTATGTCTAGAAACTGGAAGTGCTGAGCTTATCAGATTATGACGTCATCGTGAATTTATATACAAACACTTGCCGATGATAACATGTGTAACTTCTCGTATTTTTGTTTTCATAATAATCAAATTTGAATAGTATTTTCGCATATTTGATGTTTTTCACTATTTGATATTCGGCAACAGTTTACTGAATGTATGATTTTTTTCAAAAGACAAGCGTACGCATGTCTTTTGAAATTTCCTACATTGATAGATAATTAATTGTTGAAAAAGGGATAGATAATTAATCGTTGTAGGAGGGACTGAATTTTGTCGGTGAATTTGCAAACGTCGGTTTCGTTATTTTGAAATAAACCAGGAAATTAATAGTGTGTTGCATAATAGACTATGTCATTAAAATCAGTCGTGTTGGGCGATGATCGAGAAGCGTCCATCAAGCATCAGGTGAAATAATAAAAACTTTACCTCTTCTTTTCTAGAATAATAGTGATTTTAGTTACTTTCTAGATTTATGAGTAACTGCTGGAATTGTTAGCGATGATAGCGATGCAGGAAGTGATATGGAATGTGTCAAGCGCTTTTTCTTTTTCAAGCTACATTCATAGTTTGCTGAAAATGAGCGTAGTTTGTTATGAAAACACAACTGTTGAAGAAGAGTATTATAGGAAATTTTGGAAGAAAAAAATAAGGAATTTTTGCTGATAATTTAACAATTTTCAAACGCCAAGGAATAACAGAGATAATACGAAACGCTTTTTAGCATGAAGTCACTGGTTTCTTTGGCTTAGTTTAGCTGGTCATTTATGAAATTTTCGTTGAATTTGCCCGATTTTATGCTTTCAGATTGTATCGGTACATAAAGCATTGAACAAAAATGAAGTACCGCTTAAGCACAAACACGCACGGCAAGTGATCGTTGGAACGCATGAAGAAAAATCTTGTGCATTATTTTGGAGTTGTATTTCACGCATTCAGTTAGAAAAAAACCCAATCATTAGCTGGAAATTTTGTCATTTGCTTCACAAGGTTTGCTTTTGCTTACGAATAGATTCCCTATTAAAGGTATTTACTTCATCAGGCATCAGGTGTTTTATATCTTTTCCCACTGACATGGGGAAAACTTGTCAAACAATGGGCCATTATCTTTTATGCAGAAGTAAAATAGTTGTTTAACGGCGTGGCAGTATCTACGATTTACATCATTTTCAGTTAATGTTGTCAGATGTTTTGATTGCTCTTGATGATTAATATGAATTTCCTGCTGTATTTCATCTTATTTTTCAGCTCGCATTTGTAGATACTTAAAGGCCCATTAGTGTTTTAATGCCTTGCATCAGTTATTCCTCGTAGATGATTTCTTACAATTTGCGTAGCTTTGAATTAGTTGACCGTTTGCAGGCTTACAAATGTTAATTTGCCTAACAATATTGTGATTGCTTGTAGTTTTTGCAGTTAATCCAGGATGGTCATCGAAAAGTTCTAGAAGAATCGGTTCGATATAAAGCCCGTATTGAAGCACTAGGAAATTTCTGGTACCATCTTGAGAATTCCGATTACGGTCGGCCCAATTCTTCGTATTGTAAAATGCTCGTCAGCCGTCTAGAATTTCATAGCAGAGTTAGTCTTTATTATTTAGCCTTTTTTTTCATCATGCGGAGTTTACATTTCTACAACTTTATCTGTTATGGGAAACTTGTACATTTGTTTCAGAATCATTCTATACCCGGGAATCTAAGATTGAACGCCAATCAGATTAAGGCATTAACCAATGCCGATGTCAACCAGTCGTTTGAGCTTTCAGTTGAAATGCTGGATCAGATGGATAATTTGCTGGATTTACAGGCAGCTGGTAATTGTTTTTATGAACTTATCTGAACAGAAGCCAAAGTGTTTTGGTCAAGATTTATATTATTTTAGTTCTCAGAAAAGTGGACAATGTTAACTGGAGTTCTTTGGTTCCTCAGGGACAGTGCATGTTATCACCACTGACACTTATAATTCTTGACACAAGCAAATTCTACGATCATCTCGTGAAATTGATTTTCAAGCTACATTCAAGTAAGCGCTGTTTTATATTCATGTAAACATAAGCTGACAAAAAGCAAGCTTTTTGTATGGGTATAAGCGGGCATCCATTTCTAATGCTTTTTTTACTCAGCTACTTAGCTGGGACTATCATTAATCCTTATATTTAGGAATGTCCCTTTACCTTTTTTTCATTTAGATTATTTGCGACTTCTTTCAACTATTACTGACACGCTTTCAACTACCAAATTCTTCAGAATTGCCTCCAGACGCACTGAATGGTCACAGAAGCCGATTCAATTCTATTTTTCGGCAAACGAAAGGATTTTACGAGACCTCAACAAATTTGCAGTATTTTAAATTTCTAGTTTCAATCCCAAAACTGCCGTCATACCCACCTAATTTTCTTCAGGTAGTACATTTTACTTGCCCTTGATTTGCTCTTCATTTTCAGGTTTTTGATTTTCTAATTAACGTGATATCTTAAGATTAATTTAGGAAAGTTTTAGGCATCTGAACTGGAAAGTTACCAGGCACCAAATGCTTATCTTCATGGTGATAACGTTAGCGAAGCGGATACCTCTCCTGATGAGCGATCTGTAGCTGAGGAAAGTTTGGTCGATGTTGTAGAGACTGGGTTGCAGAACAGTTCTAATCATATGGGTTCCAAGTACTACTTTTGTTCTTCTTGCAATCTAGCTTGTTTCTTTTTCCTGCATCGTTGCGGTGTTATGAATTTGTTTTTCTCAATTCCAAGTTTTAGTCTCCTGGTTTGCTTGTTCATGCTGGCACTTTCCTATTCTTGAATATGCTGTAATTTCAGAGATGCGATAATTGAAGCTTTAAGACGGGATGTGGAAGATGCGCGCTACCACAATGAAAGGCTTATGAACGAGGTACGTGACGGATATTTCGAAAATATTTTACTCGACTGGTACCTGTTGTTTCTGTTGCACTTCAAAATTGGTATCCACTAGGACTTAGGCTTAAGCTTACTAAGAAGTGATATTTCTGTTCATTTCTACTTGTAGTCTTTTTTGCACAATTGCAGTTGCAATTTTTTTAAGGCACGTGCTCGTATTGAACAGTATGAGAAACGTTTAGTGCAAGCGCAGCAAGAAAATGATCATTACAGGCAAACACTGGATGAAGTGAAGGTGCTTTTGCGTATTTTACAAGTCATTTTCTTTGTTTAACTATATGTCGCTTAATTTTACACTTTAAAATTTAGGGCGAAGTCGATAGGTTGCGACAGTTAACTATAGGGAGAGGACAACAGGCAGTCGATGGAGCTCGGTTGCTCGAAACTGAGCAAAAAGCCCAAAGCAGTGAACTCAATTATCAGAAAATGAAGAGCGCTTATACTAACTTACGTCAGGAACATATTGAGGTTGGTATCTTTATTGCTTATTTCCTTTTGTTTTAGAGCGTTTAATTTCACGCCTGCGAATTTCTGCTTAAGTCAGCTAATGTGGTAATTCAATTGCAGCGTTTATTGCTGACACAGAGTTTTTAGGCACTTACGAAACTTTCTGAGGTTCAGAAGGAGTTAGCTTCTTGTCAAAAGGAAAGGCAAAGCAATGAAGAAACTATTTCAAATCTGGAAAAGAAGGTAGCAGATTTGGTACACACAAGAAATGAGGAAATAAAAGCGCAAGATGCTAGTACAAATCATGATAACCTTCAAAAAAGGATAACTGAACAAGATAATGAAATTCAGGAACTGAAACGGGTATGTTGTGCATTAAAATGTATTGATGAAGTTATTGATGATTAGGATAAATTATGTGACAACTCAAAACTTTCAGTTGTTTATATAATCTTGGTAGGTGGAATTTTTTGGCCCTTCAATTCTTGCTCTTGAGTTAGCTTGATACTGGAAGTCAAATACTTAAATACTAAGTTACTAGTGTTTTAAAAGAAAACCGCTGGAAAAGTCACGAAGAAAGTTGAAGATTAGGACAGAAAAAGTCTTCGGATCAAATCCGAAGATAGTAGTTGGTAAATTGGGATTTGAGGTACAGAGATGAGTTTCAAAAAAGCAATCTTTTTGGTCAGTAATTTTTTTTGTTGATATTATGAACAGGGTCAAAAACGGCAAGATTGATTATGACCTCATGGGATTGCTAAAATCATTTGTGAGCACTGTGTCGAGAGATATAGAAATTGTTGAGAGATTTTGTACTCCATTATTAGCTTTACCAGTACATTACTTTCTCTCAGTTTAAAATTAGTGGTTCATAGGTAAACAAATTCATATAGTGAAATTTAGTCATTAAATAACCCAAAATTATTGCAGATAATGGAGCAGATGAAAGCGGAAAATATCAAAAATGTGGAAAAAATGGAAGAGAAATACGTAGTTAAACTGGACGCTCTCCTTAAAAGCTTATTTAGTAATAACAGTTTTTTCCGTTTTTATTTTGAGGTGTCCATAATCTTTTAAAGCATCGATTGTCTTTTATGATAGTTATATTGTTGCATTTTTATTTTATTTAGTTTCATCGTTACAGCTTCTCTCGGTGATGTGTATGGTCAAATTCTGAAACAATCGTGTGAGGACCTCCAGCATGCCTTATCAATTACTTATCCCAATCGTAAATCCACTTTCATTTTTTAACAATGTCAAAGATGCTTTAAATGGACAACACTTTTGTAGATTATTTTTTGCGGACTTATTAAATCGATTATAGTATGGTTTTTATGAGTTATAGTTCATAGAATTAGCTCATAGTTTAGTTACTATTTGTCATGAACCTGTACGAGTGTTTGAAAGAATCTGGTGAAAAGGAAAAGTTGGAGTATTTTTGGTATTGGTTTTATTGCGTAACATTTGTGAGTTGTTCTTGACGATATCTATTACATGAATTCCAGAATTAGTTCTACCGGCTCTTCGTTTTGTTGTCGAAACTACTGAAAAAGCGATTAATGAAGCTGATGGTGAACAATCTGACAAATTATTTCGTACTTTAATTTTTTTGGGGCATTATCTTGCTGATATTTTATTGAATAGCGCTGCTGCGGCTAATGTTGTTTCCATCCAACATTTTCAAGGTAACCAGTTCCGTTGTTTGTACACTTTAATTATATTGTAAAAATCGTTTGTTCCTAGAGAGTCTAAATCAGTTAAAGAAATTTTTATTCACTGGTTTCATTATTTATATTGCAGTAGTACAGGAGCAGTGTTGTGTTACAATAACTGATGCTGTTGCTGCTTATTCATTGGTTGGAAATCCGAGTTTGAAAACTGTTAAAGAACCTTTCGCAAAGTTAAAGGTAGATTATGTTTGTGCGTATTAATGCTGTAGTATTTTTACTCTTGACGTATGTTTAAATTATTAGAAGTGATTGGATTATGGCTTTTTGCAAATATAATGGGCAGTTAATTCATCTCATCATTCATTTTAATTTCGTCATATTCTTTATAGAGTTCTTTGGAAAGACTAGAAGAAATATGTCTCAATTTGCCGGCTGGTTCGAGTGATGTGACGGCTGAAATAATTGGTGCTGAGCTTGAGCAGGAGATGAAATGTATGGATGAAGCAATCCAAAAAGCTGTAGGGTTGATTGAAGAAATGCAAAAGAAAAGTCGAGCTAATGATTCCGGAATACGGTTAGCAGTTCGTTATTTTTAAGCTTTATGTATTCTAGTGGAATTTCTCTTATAAGGAGTCATAAAGACTTCGATTTACTTTTTTTCAGAAAATAATCATAGTGATAATGTTTGACATGTTTTATATAAGCAATACAGCAAGTTTATGAGTCGACCGTTAGGTTATTCTATTTGTGTGTTTTGGAAAATTATAATCAGATGGTTTATGAATATTAAATACTGCGTTCCAGTTTAAAAGTCAATGAAGGAATTTTGGATTCCTGTGACCAGTTGATGGCAGCAATAGTAACGCTGGTAACGAGAAGTCGAGCGTTACAAGAAGAGATTGTTGCTGCTGGTCATGACACAGCTAACCCAAATGAATTTTATAAGCGGAATCATCAGTGGACTGAAGGTTTACTTTCAGCGGCTAGAGCGGTTGGAGTTGCAGCTACGGTGCTTGTGTAAGTCATTATTTAGTATATAATTTAAATAGGGCTTAAAATTGATTCCATTATGGACTTCCTATTTTGTTCGGATACATCGTAGAAGCCGTGTTTGAACCGTAACTGATGTTTTTATCTTTTTTTTTCTCAGACTTCCAATGTAAAGCTTCGTGTGAACGAAAGTTATTTAAAGTGTTATTTAAATTATATTTTGAGTTAGTATTAGCAGTATTTCAGTTTCTGAAAAACATTACTTAATAGTGACACATTTTTTACTATCTCATTTACAGTGAGAGGGCAGATGATGTTGTTTCTCGTCAAGGCAAATTGGAATATTTGATTGTTGCATCACAAGAGATTGCAGCAAGTACTGCGCAGTTGTTTGTATCATCTCGTGTGAAAGCAGATCGTGAATCACAGCGATTGAAGGAACTTTCCGCAGCGTCCTGCTCAGTGAATACTTGTACTGCAAATGTTGTTGCTACGGTGAAAAATGCTCAAGTTACTTTGAGCGAACAAAGTAAGTTTTCGTTCTGTCAAAGATTTCTTTAGCAAGACCAACCCCCTTCGAAATATCAGGAAGTTGCTGAAGTTATTAACATATGCTATGCCAATAACTTCTAAAATCGATTTCAAGTATATTATGGTTTGTTTTTGTTATCAAGACTTTTACGAAACAGAACAAAAAATTATGAAAATCATATACATTGGATATCGAGCAAGTGTTTAATGTGTGAACATATTGGTATGTAGGAATTTGAAATTGGCATTATAGGAGATCTCGACTTTAGTCATTATACTTTACACGATACAAAAAAAGAGGAAATGGAAAGCCAAGTACGTATTTTGGAATTAGAAGACAAATTAATACGCGAACGAACACATCTTGCGCAACTAAGAAAGCAGCATTATCAACTTGCACAAATTGTTGAAAGTAACGTTTCTGCTGACAAATAAGGTAAAGAGAACTATTTTGCCATGTTAATGCAATGAATTTGTTAAATTTGAAAAACATGAGAATTTTTTTTTATAGAAATCTAGAATTTTGCTTCGATTTTTAACTGAAATGATCATTTATATTTTTCATGTGTATTTATACTAAACGGAAACTGCAATATTTTTGATAGGAAACAATAGTTTTCCTTATAATGTTTCTGTTCTTAAACTACCTTATAAGACTTTATCTACTGGTTATTCTAGAACAGAAGATATCGGTTCTGGTATGCTTCAGTAAAATTCTGGGTTGCTAAGCATACCAGTGAAATGCTTTATTGTATATTGTCCTTGTGATCGTTATTTAATTCTACGAGCTTTAAGTTTGAATTTCAATAGTTTAATTAAATAGTTTAATGTAAATTTCTGTTCTTGGACATGAATTTTTTTCTCCTGAAAGTCCATCATAGATTATAGCCGATATAATTACAATGTTCAAGAAGTTAAATTGTTAAGTATTAGTTTTATCTTTGACGAATTAACAAAAATAACAAATTATGATTCTTCGTTATGTCGCTGTTGTGATCGCTAATGTTTCGTCTATCGATAGCATCTATTTTCTTTAACGTAATCTTTGAATGTACATAGCGTTTGCTCTGATTGATGGTAATTACTGATTCTTTTATAAACGGGAGCCTAATTTGTTATTAGGTATAACTGCCGCATGAGTTTATTAATAATTGCTTTGATCTGAAATGATAAGTCTCGATTTGATTCTCATATGTTAGCAGTCAGAAGTTTTATTTGTCGTTGTTACATATTGTGAAAACTGTATTTGATACATTTTTCTAATTTACCATTTTTTTGTTATCGGTAAATGTTAAGTTACTTTGTCTATAATTTAAAATAAAGTATTTAATTGAAATGGTTTCACTATCTTTTTGTTTCATACATAATTAGTTGTTGCTAAAATGAAATACTATTTGCAGTGATGACTTATCTTTTGGTGTTTTCCTTTTTTTCTGCTTAGGCGATCTAAACGTCGTAAAAATCGATAGATTAGGGAAAATGATTTTTTTCGTTCTTTCCAGTAATTTTTCTGGTTCTATGCGTCAATAAATACTTTCTGCGATCACAGAGGGCGAGTTAGGTTAAATTCATCATGTGAGACTATGGGATTGGTCAATAGTGTGAAATCTATTTTGCTGTACGATTAATTGTACGAAATCAAAGCTTTTTGGTTCTAATTAATACTCTAGAACTTACGAAGTCTGTGTTGTTTTGTTTTTCTGCTAAGATCTTCAACATCAGTTATTTGATGTCAGGTAGCAGGAGAAGTTCTATAGAAACGTTCGTCGATAATATGTTCTGAGAAAGTTTATCGATAACATGTTGTCATTTCCAGTATTGGAATTGAAGTTGGAGTTGGCAAATGATGGGTGATGTAAGCGAATATGAGCATAACGAACATTCACCGTTGTTGAATAACGAAAGATCAATAGTCACTGCAAATTATAAAGGTGCTGAAAGTCAAGGTACGGAAACAGTTACATCTGATGAGCCGGAAGGATTTGTTAGCCATGAAGAAGAACATCATACACAAATACAACAGGCAGAAGCATCCAGACATACTGGCCCAACTGTTACTTGCCGCGTGTGCTCAGCTACAATTGTTATCGAAGGCAAGGTCAAGAAATTCGCTTTTCGACATTCTTAGTTATTCCGGAAGATTTTTTTATTGTTTGGTGGACTATGTGTTTAGAACTACTTGAAATTTGGATATTGGACATTAGATTATATATTAACATTGTTGTGGTATAATTCAACAAACGGAGAAGTTTGATAATTTTCAGTTAGATTTTAATTGATATTTAGTGATGTGTTATATATTTATTTTTTACGGAACATTTTTTTCAGACTAGACAACATGTGGTGAAGTGCGATAACTGCAATGAAGCAACACCAATTCGTGCTGCGCCACCTGGTAAAAAGTACGTACGTTGTCCGTGCAACTGTCTTTTGCTCTGTAAAGCTTCTTCAAATCGTATCGCATGTCCCCGTGTCAACTGCAGACGTGTTATCACGTTAGGTGGTAGTGCACCGGTTGGTACTGCAGTTAGGTATGTGCTTAATTTTAATGTTTTCGAATTAATCTTTAAACAAAGGCTAAATTTAGATGCAGTGTCATCTACTTTTTAAAAAAGAAATTCGGAATCACTTTGCTAAGGTAAACTTTGAAGGAAGAATTGCAGTAAATTCATGGTAGTGTAACTCTATATACGTCTGTGAATCGTCGTGTGCAATGAAATTACGCATTTTTATAGAGCTCCAACTGGAACATGCAGAGTTCTCTGTGCTCATTGTCAAGAAATTTTTATGTTCAATACACTCAGTGTTACCGTAGCGAAATGCCCACACTGTCAGAAAATGTTAGTTTCTCACATAATTCGGAAATCGTGTCATTCCACTCTATTTTGGTTTTCCGTTCCTGTTTTGAACCAATTTAATATGAGATATATGATGGACGAGTAGAATAAGGAATTGAATTGATAGTTCTCAGTACATTTCATCTTTATTATTTTTTGTTAGTTGAAAGTTAATGTGGACAAATATGAACAAAGTTAATATGAACATTGTTAATATTAACTTTCATGTACTTCTGTTTTTTTCTGTCTTATTTAAAGAAAAAAAACTTTTAAAGCATAAGAAGAATGAGTAAATAAATGTTGTAGTTCATCGGTGGGTCGCGATTATGCGCGTAACAGAGCAATCTTTTTTGTCGTTTGCTCCTTGTTGTTCTTAACAGCTGCAGTTGGTTTAATGGTAAGTTCCTTCACTATCCTCTTGAGTTTTTATTACTAAATGTTTTCTTCTATTATTTTGAAATAATTATTATATTAAAGAAATTCAGTAATAAATTTATTTATAAATTTTTAATCGTTTGATATGTTATTGTAATATCCGCACTTCAATCCTTTACTGATTTAATTGAGACTGATCAAAATACAAAACTAATGGTATTTTTTCTAGATAGGGACATGGCAGTCGGCAAAAACTGCACCTTTCATATATCCAATCTGGCTGTTTGTCATTGCTATCGCCTTGTTTTTTCTTTTCCGTTTCGTATATTTCATGAAACTGAAAACAAGCACAGTTATTTCTCCATTGTAACAAAATAAGGTTTGCCGTATGCTTTTATAAAAAAGACGTGATTCCTATCCAGCGCTGAATGGTTTTTCATGCCTTAATTGTTTTACTTGTAACTTCTGCTTCAGCACTTGCTGCTTTCTTAGGAACTTATATCTTGCTCTGTTTAGTCATTTTCATTTTTTGATTGTATAAAAAAAGTAAAATATGCACATATATTTCCGATTCCCCATGAATTTATTGTGGAAATTTATTTTTTTTCATTTATGATAGTCAAAATCCTGTACAAATGTAGTGAAATGTTTTATTTTCCAATCCTTTTGTGAAGTTCGTTCCCCAGAAAAGGCTAATCATTATTGGCATTTTAATATTTCATGTACTTCTGTTTTATTACTTTATCAAGAGGCCTCTTCATTAGCTTCTTAGATGAAGTTCTATAATATAACATGATAAAATATGTCAAACAGTTTACAGATTACTTTTCCTCAGGTTTTTCACAAGCTTCGCTCACTTATTTCGTGCTTCTAGATATGATGTCATAGTTCACTTCGATTAGCGTTTAAAGAATGAATTTTATTTCAAGTGATTTTGCAAATAGAATTCACATAACCTTCTGTCATTCCTTTGCATTTGACATATTTAAAAATTGAACTTTTTATAATACAAATAACTGAGATTTCAGGACTTCAGTAACTTCTTGCCTAAATGTATTTTCGTAATTAAAAGATGTCGTAGATTAACTGAGATATGATTTTTAAGCTTCTCTTGTTCCAAAACAACGATAATTTTTAGGTGCAAACTCTGGTAGTAATACCACTTCTTTCACGCTATTGCTTGTGTAAACCTAGTGAAGATTAAAGAAATAACTTAATAATTATTTTCATCAAATATTCGTAAATTCTTCCATCGAAAATAGTTTCCAGAGTTTTCTTATCAACTATGTTTTATTGCTTTTATATTGAATTTTCAACCGTCAAGTTTATTTTCGGAAATTGTTGTTTGCGATATTTTGTGGTTATCGCAGGAAGTCAGTGTTTACTATCGTTTCATGCTATTAAAGCAAGTAAACAAATGGAAAAATAAATTTTAATTTCTCTCAGAACAGCTTATTTAATTCTGATTAGGTTTCCGGCTGTTTTTGAATTTTAGTTTATTTGGATTCGCTGCAATAGATCGTACTGAATTTATTTTTTTTGCTCGAACATTCTTATTTCTTTCATTTTATTTCATTTGTTTCTTCTCATCTTTCGCATGGAATCAATTGTAACATAAATCGTATAATTATTTTTGCATTATTTAAATAAATAAATAATGTTCATATTAAAAGATGAATAATCAGTTGTTGTGGATAATCGGTGTAAAAGCATAATTTCATACTTCAAACCTCAATATTTTTTTTAAATAATGTTCAGTCAAATAAAAAAAAGAAAAGGAATTGCTTAAAATAGCTATTTCGAAAGTTGAACATTCATATTTGAGAAAAAAATGAAAAGTTGATTTTCATGTGGCATTTATTCATTGTGCTTTCTATAGTAAAATATTTAAAGTCATCTTACGTTAACTTAAAGTATGAATTGTTAAGCGGAAGTAGTGGCTTTAATTTGATAAACTGAAATATGAAAACGAAGTTTAGTTAAAGTTCTTTTTCAGTTTCACCCATAATTTGTTGCATCTGTTTTATATTGATGAGCAACCGTTTGTTAATTTTATCATTGTATAAACGAATTTTACGGAAAGCCGATAGTTTTGTATACACGGACAAGGAATATTTCTGCGAACGAGTTTATCGAGAATTTTTTTTCAATAAGAAAGCTACCGGTAAAGAAGCAGAGCGACTTGTAAAGGTTTTGAATTTCTCGCGTTTTCAAGAGATAGCTGTTAAGTATTGCTCATTGATTTTGTTCTATTAGATGAGAAATAGCGTAAGATTCATTGCTACAGTTTAAAGATTTTTTATCTGAGAACAAAATAAAGCAAATCTTTAATTTCTCATGAAAGTATCGGAAGTATTGAAAAAGGAATTTTAACTAGTTTTAGATAGAATATGAAAGGGAATGATAGATTTTTTTTTTCAGATGTAATTTAATGACTGTTTTTGGCTTAATTTTCCTAACTTTAAAAAGCTCAAATAAGGAATTTATCCGAGTCATTATTGAAGGCTAACACAGGCTCTAGCTAGATGTTTTCTTTTTATCGGCGGAGTTCCTTGACATTAGAAATAAAGCATATATTTAAGTGCTTAGGTATTTAGTGAAATATTCGCAAATAATATTCACGCTAATAAAAAATGGTGATCTTACATTACATTCTTTGATTACACCACAATTTCCGTTTTCTAGAAGACTTTAGCCGTGCATATTTTAAAATCATTATACTTGAAAAATTTGATATGATATCATTACAGAAATCCTTGTTTATTTTAGAAAGCTGAACAACTGTTGAAATTGAATCGATTTTGTTAGCACATAAATTATGGTTTGCATATTGGGAATTGAAAGCAGCGCTAATAAAGTTGGTGTTGGGATTGTTCGCGATGGCGAGGTATCTATTTTTATATGTCCTTCAGTTTTGTATGATTTTGATTATGTTTTTTCTTGGTATGCGTTTATACATTTACACATAGGTGTTATCAAATCCTCGGGCTACGTACCATGCTCCACTTGGCCAAGGATTTCGACCACCTGAAACAGCAGCACATCATAGGAAAAATATCGTTCGCATTGTTTTGGACGCTTTACAACAGGCTGAAATCAAGGTAAGTATAATAATAAGTTTCATATAATTACTCAAAATCAGGTATCTCCAACAGTTCTGCGCTTTGTATCATCATTGTGTATTCAATGTTTTTGTTGTTTATCACAGTACCAAACGCTGAAAGCGTCAATGTTACATAAATAGCATCATCCATTTGACGAATTTGCTTATCGAAAGTTGATGAAAGGTTAACAAAAGGTTTCTGATTGAGCATATAGTATGTGCACCTTTTATACGTATGTTACCAACAGTTATAGTTAACGTGCCACGTTAAAACTTTTAGAATCCACGAAATGAAATTGATGGAATTGCTTATACTAAGGGACCGGGAATGGGTGCTCCATTGCAAGTTGGTGCAATCGTAGCACGCACATTATCTCAGTTATGGTCCATACCTATTTATCCAGTGAATCACTGTATTGGTCATATTGAAATGGGACGCCTTATAACGAAAGCAGAAAATCCAGTAGTGCTTTACGTTAGTGGGGGCAATACTCAGGTATATTAAGTTAATGATTATCTAGTGACTTCTTTGCATATTTTATTTTGATTTTGATGAAAATATTGTTACCAGTTTGGTTTTCTTTCAGGTTATCAGTTATTCTAATCAACGCTATAGGATATTTGGTGAAACGTTAGATATTGCTGTTGGTAATTGCCTGGATAGGTGTGTTTCATTCTTTTTTATATGTTTAAAAAGTTTCAATTCGTGTTAATACTTAAATATATATCTCGCTTACGGTAAATTTGACATGAAATCATTTATACATCTTTAGATTTGCGCGACTGGTAGACCTTCCAAACGATCCATTTCCTGCTTACAATTTGGAGCAGCTTGCCTTGGAAGGGAAAAAACTAATCTCGTTACCATACACAGTAAAAGGAATGGATCTGTCACTTTCTGGCATACTTTCTTATGTCGAACACAAAGGTTTGCAAATGATTCGATCTGGTGAATGTACTGCAGCTGATCTTTGTTTCTCTTTGCAGGTTAGTAAAACTTTACGTAGTCCTAAGAGACAAATATTGAATTTTCTTTTATATTCATAAAAAACTTTTGTTTGAATAGTACTAAAATTGTAATTTCGAAAATTTCCGATTAGTTTCTGATGAAAAAATGCTTGCCGTGTTATGTCTTTTAAAAAATTTTGCATTAAACTCTGCTCTTGGTCAAAAATACTTTTATAATTTATGGAATGAAAGTCCATTTGAGGAAACAATATTCGCTATGCTAGTAGAAATCACCGAAAGAGCAATGGCGCATTGTGAAAGTGATGAAGTATTGGTCGTCGGCGGTGTTGGTTCTAACAAGCGTCTTCAAACGATGATGTCAATTATGGCCGAACAACGGTAAGCATTTGTTTAATAACAACGCGGTAAACTAGTCATTGCAAATTTCATTTGAAATGACTAGTTTGAAACTGGAACAAAATACATGAAAAGTTGAAGAACGGTTTTGGAATAAAATATGCGGAAAAAAAACTTTGAACTTAATCTTTTTTTAGGGGTGCGAAATTATTTGCAACAGATGAAAGATTCTGCATTGATAACGGTGCGATGATTGCCCAAGTTGGCTGGCATATGGCGAACGCTGAAATGGTAATTGCTCTTGATGAGTGTGGCATCACACAACGTTTTCGTACCGATCAAATCCGTGTCGTCTGGCGCAAGTAATGGATGTTTTATGATGGATCATCATTAATGATCATTTAAGAAATTGATTTTATTTACATTATTTTTCGAAAACATTTTCCTGTGATGAAAAATGATTTGCAATAATTTTCTATGTGTTAATTATTATTGGGTAAGCTTTAAAATGATCAGAACATATAGAAATAATGCGATTCGAAACATTGGCTTGTTATTCGTTTGTTTCAGAATTAATGCAAATTTAGCTTTAAAATGTAACTAAATTATTCACTGTATATATGCAGTCGAACGGCGCAATTTTTGTCATTATTTAGTAGAAATAGTTTTGCATTGCGTTCATTTCCATTTTATTTTGCCAAATGGTTGATTTCAAGCACTCTAGTTCTACAAATAGTTCTTTACCGAATGTACCTGAAATTCCGCTCCATAATTGTGAGTATCATATGTTTGTTTATGTGAAGAAATAATCATTACCTGGTGGTGTATATACTTAAATCAAAAAAAAAACCATGTTAAATCAAAAACCTACTTAAATCAGAAGTGCCATACTTAAACCAAAAATAATAGAGTGTTATATATAGTAGTAGTATTTTGTCTGTTTAAGTAGGTTTAATTTATTCCTTATGTTTGTCAGGTAATTCAAAATTTACTATCTTCACACATTTGTTTTACAGTTTGATTTCAAACTTTTTTTGTCATTCTTTATTAACTCAGTAAATTGTATCAGTTTCTATTAATTTCATTATGTGTGCTTGTTGTATTCGTCGTATGTTTTAGTTCGGTCGTGTATAGAAGCAGCTGAGCGATATTATTTCTGGATATTTGTTGTTCTAATCCTTCCAGCCGTTATCAATTGTGGTTCATTACTCCTATCACTTATCACCATTATTCATGTTCGTCGATTGAAAAGTGTTACAGAAGCTGTTACTAGCAGGTGAATACCTTCTTATATTCTTCACATTAGGATGGTAAATTATTTAATCTTCAGTTCATTCAAAATTCATAAGATTGCAATTTTCATTAACTTTTCTAAAATTGTTTTCGGCTGCTTAATTTTTTTTTTCTTGCTGTTTATTGTGATCAGATTTACACAACGAGTTTTGGGTCCCAGTGAATCTTTAATATCCTTTTGTTGGAAACCTTTGGATTATGTGTTTCAATTATTTTGAATTGCTATTTTAGACTACATATTTGAACTGTTTTGAATTGTCCTTTTAAACTGTTTGCATTGTTTTGAATTGCTTTTCACCAGGTTGAACTTCATCACAGTTATTGAAAAGCCTAGTATTTCAAATCAGTAAAAATATGAAATAAAAAATTCGGAACTGTGATGGTTAATTAAAATGTAATCTTGCTGAATACAATGAAAAATTTATTTTCAAAGTTTATGACACTCTTGCTTATAGCACCCACTGGTTGGCAAGAACAGCGAATCGGGTTGGATTGGGTAGTAGTGCTCATAATACACTAATGGAATATGCAAGGAAGAAAAATTTACAAAAACTAATTTCAGCTACTGAGAATAAAAATAGCTCGAGTGTTTTTAAAATTCGCAGTTCTAATGGGCGGCCGTTCTAAATTTAACGGTGGTGACAGTTTTAATTCGTAACTGGTATTAATTTGTCTTGTGAAATATACTTTTTGGATTCTATGGTAGAGGAGGATTTATGCATTTTCCCCTTATTTTTCAGTCTGTCTATTAAAAGTTTATTTTTAATGCTTAACTTTTTATTGGAAATTATTTATTTTTTTCAACGATAAAATGTTTCCTTTACTTGTATTTTTTTTAATCCTTCATTTGTCTTTATTCCTGTAAACGCTTTTTTTTCGTGGAAAATTCAAAAAATTCTTCCGATATACATTAGGTCAATTATGCGTGAACCAAATTTTCGGTTTTCCATTAATTAATTAAACAGTCAAACATTTTGTTTTGTGTCTATGTGGTTCTATTGAATTTTCGTTACCTTAAAAGATAAGCCTGATTTAATATTGTATGATTTATAGCAGGGACAGTATATTGGCCTATTGTTTCTTTATTGTAATACTGCACTACAATGCTAATTCATTAATTGCCATCAGAGTATTCCATTCCTAATTTGGCTAAAAATATTCCTTAGGATAGATAAATATTCCAAAGTATAATGCAACCAAGTTAAGTTACAGACAAACGACTTCTGCTGTAAGTAGGTTGTTTAACTTACCACTACCGTAAATGATCATTTATTTTTCTGCATTCAGTTAATTTCTGTCTCTTTACCTCATTCGGCTCGATTCCTGATTAGATTTCAGGAAAAAGGAAAAGTGCATGTGTATTTAGGCATGCAGACGGCAATTAAAAAGGAAATTTGTTCTGTTACATTCAATTCTTATACGAAAAAAAAGTAGTTGTACTTCCTCTACAATATTTACAAACAAATATCGATTATTATTTCGTATGATAACTGCTCCTTAGAAATGATATAAAATTTCTCACTCTGTTTTGTTTTACTTGTTAAAAGATTGATTTTTAACAAATTCATAATTAATAATCACTTCTGCCAGTTAAGTTGGTAATTGTTCGCTTATTAAGAGAGAAAAAAATGAACATATTTGAATTAACAATTACGGAGTTTTATTCGAAGTGAGAGATCAGAAGATCTGGAACGAACGAACTTTTGAGGATATTAATAGCGTATGATATTGCTAATGTGATTAACGTAGCTCTCTAGGCTTTAAAGCAACGTATACTTTAAATTCCGTGCATCGAACCTCAAAGTCTTATGCTGCTTCAATAGAAATGCGTAAGAAATTTTTAATATTTTCTAATAATTAATTAATGTAGATGGTACTTAACCAGAAGAAAGCTGAAGGTTTGAATGAATTAAACGAATTGTTGAAAGATGCTAAGTGCCGTACTGTTATTTTGTTCACTGGTTCCAAGGATAATGGGAAAAGTTGGTGTCCAGACTGTGTTAAAGGTTTTTTTTTTATTCACTTGAGTTTTTCATAGTATCATATTTTTACTGCCTTAACAATTCTTTGTAACTTCTTTCTTCCTTTTAAAATTTTTTGGAATTTCAAATCTAGTACTTGTTTTAGCGGAACCAATAATTGAGAAAGTCATTGAGGAAATTGCATCTTCTGATGATACGGACCAGAATCTTACATTTATCGAATGTGCTGTTGGACCACGAACATAGTAAGCTCACTGTCTTGCTTGATTAATAACAATCTGCCACTTCTTTCCCAAAAAAATTTGTAAGAGAATTTCAAAATCATTTTAGATTATTACCAATGTACACTGACTCGAATAGAACATTTGTAATTATCATTTGTAATTATGGCAATTTCAGCTGGAAAGATCAAACAAATGCATTTCGAACTGATGGAAGATTTAAATTGAAAGAAATTCCTACATTACTCGATTACAGCAATAAGGTTTATCCTTCTTTTTTTTAAAAAATATCTATCATAAACTTCGTCATATAATTATATGTGTAAATATGATTGATCATTAAATCTCGTGTATAACATATATCCTTTAATCTCCATCTAGGCGAAAAGATTGTCTGCTGAACAGTGTGCTAACGAGTTGCTGGTGAAGGAATTATTCCTTGAAGATTAAATTGACGATGTGTTACGAAATTGTTAAGATCTGTGCTTTTGAATTTTAATTTCTCTGTTATTTCGGTAATTTATAATCGTGGTTTCAAGGCTTACATCACTTAAATGTTTATCTTATTACTGATAATTTTATAAATGTTTTCATTAACAGAATTATTTACAGACTTCCTTAATTTTTATTGTTCTGAACTTTTTTGTCACCCATTAAAAATTGCTTCGCATCATCCACTAGTTTTAAATCTCTAAGTTCGTCACCACACATCGGACAATTTTTCTTCTCATCCTGGAGCCTGAAATTAATCAAATACCAATATGATCCCATTTACATTCAAGAAATGAATAATTTCGTGTGGGCTTGTATCGGAATTTAATAATTGGATTTTACAAATGGTTAGTTAGTGTCTATGGATGTTCGTTCTACGAAATCAATAATTTGACCAGTTAAATTTAATAAGTTTGCTTTCCATAAAATGTTGAAATTCGTCAGTAATATTGAGTTTTCTTAACCGAAAGAAAGGCCAAAATATAGGATCGATCTTTTCAGTGTCTTAACCAATGAGAAATATGAACATCACGGTGCGCTCAGCATTCATTACACAACGATTCACTCCAAAATACCGTTGTGTGATGAAAGATTAAAAAATGTTCGAAATATTTTACAATTTGACTCCTTAGATTCAAAAACGATGATAAAAACGATTACACAACTAACTCCAAAAGCAAACCCTAACCAAGAGATTTTCAGTTTCTTTACTTGGAAGGTAAATCCTGAGGACAAAATGTTAAATGATACTTGTTTTATAATAACGGAAAGTGTTTAATGGAACTGAATTAAAATTCTTATGTAGTAATCCATATTTTTGCAACTTCGAGGGATTCAAAAGTAATGGAACTTGACTAGAGACATTTCATGAATCGAAGTGCAACAATCGAAAAATTTCATCATTTTTTGTTTTGTTTTAATATGAAATCAGGAAATCGATAAGGCGAAATTGTGACTAACCTTTTTAATTCGGAATAAAAGCCAGGAAAACCACATGATGGACACACTGTAAAATCATTCGTAATCAAATGTAAGCCCTGCAAAACATATGCAATGTCATGCGTAGAAAATGAAATTTAGATAAAGCTATAATTTTTGAATTCATTGGAGATAACTGAGATAGGACTCTTACCGTAACAATGCAATAGGGAATCACGTTTTTGCATGATGCGCAAACAAGGGTTGATTCCTCCGTTGGATTATCGCAGTACGGACAACATGTCTTAGGTTCTTCTGGATCTACTAATTTATCCGGTTTTCTACAATTGAAAAACTGATTTCTATTCAAACATTATATTTTGGAAATGAAGAATCATTCATTAAAAATGTCATGCATACTGTATAATATAAAAAAATATTTTAAAAAAATATAAAATTTTAGCATTCCGTATAAATTATCGCCGACTATTCTATTTTATAGTTTCCCTATTATACTTTTTAACTGAACCAAGTTACCTTACAATAGCTTCAATTCTCCTACGATATTTCTCGTCAATACTTTTCCGATTGCAGTCCTTTAGAAGCTCCACAGCAAACTTGAACGCTGATTGTTTGAGACCTGCTTTAGTGCATTCAATAACAGTAGTTGTAAGAATAGGTACAATATCTGCAAAATTTATTTGGCATTTCTATACCAATTCCTCCTTTTTTTCCTTTTCTTATAGAATAATTTTGACAAGTAAAATATCTGAAAAGTCGAAAATAAAGAGAGTTTCTAATTTCCTGATTACCACTATGTTAGTGTACTATAACTTCAAAAATAATTATGAATCACTAACGTGCTGGAAAATGGCTGATGCTACTGGCCACTCTTATTAACATACGTGCAGCTTTCATGTGTTCATCACGTTTCACCAAACTCTATTAAAAAAATCATTTGAGAATATTAGTTTACGTTAAAGAAAAGAGTTTGAAGTTACGAAAAGCAATCCGGAATAATTAAAACATAAAAAGGAAATAAAAGATATTCACTTTTTCTCCTCCGCAAGTCTAACTTTTTTAAATGATATATAAGCAATTCTTTTCGATGCTGGTCTTTTAACCTTTCGAAATAAATATATTAAACTATTCAGTAAATTACAAAATAGCTCAAGCATCTAGAAATATACTAGTTTTTTATGGTACAATAAACGTTGTTTGTACAATGAGATATTACGTAATGTTAAAAAAACGACTAATCAAATCCACCTTGATAATAAGGTAGCTATGCAGTAGCATTAGGTTATTTTGCATCTCAAGTGGCACCTTGATCCCTTCATTCTGTAATTCTTGGTACATCCCAAACAACAACTTATGTGCATTTCGATATGAACCATTTGCCTGCTCTTCAGCAGCTACCACAACCGCTATTTTTGCTGCTTCACGGTACATTTTCATTGAAATATAGTATTTAAAGAGGAATTTTGGATTCTAAAAAGTTAAACATTATAAACTTCTTCCCATATCTTAAGAAAACACTAATAGCTAATACAAAATCTTCGGGTTCTTATACGAAACATTATATTAAAGTGATAAAGTTTCGACATGACTTCTTACAATTGAAGAATAAAGCTTAAATTTACAAATGTCACAAATCTAAAATATAGGACCAATATAAGCCACTTTCGAAAATAAGTAGTAAGTAATAAGATAGTAGACTTAGTAATAAGACCTAATTTTCTGCATGTCAATAGAAGAATTAAAATACAAAAAGCAACACAGCAAAAATGCAAAAGATAAGGAAACCCAAAACATATCTTAGGAATGCCATCAGCTTCACCAAGTAAATAGCCAATTAAATGAGAACTTAGATCAGGGTCTCGTGATTCTACTACACATGCTATTGCTGTATTCATCGCCTGTGTATCTTCACCGTTCATAAGCAAGTAATCCAGTGCCTAGAATCACATTCATACAAATCTAGATACAAAGTAATCGCTTGCTATAAATCATTATTCACTTTTAATAATTGGTTAAATTTATTTAACAGAAACGCTTAACTCATTTTATAAAATTCAATTACAATTATTTCGAATGCTGAATGTTCAAATAATGAAATAGCTTTTTGGTATATCTATTTTTTGTTGTAGCTATCAGAATTATTGCATGTTTCTTAATAAACATTGCCCAACTACTGGAAGACACTGGACGTTGATGTCATGAAAATGATAGGAGAAAAACATATAAGCACGTTACATACTGATAAATTAAATAAATTCTTCACTCCTGTTAGATAGCACACAGAAAGGGAGATTATAATTCCTTTTTTTTCTAGTTATTGCGGAGGAGAAAATGCATCAAAACCTTTGAATATTGACCAGCTTTGTAGTAAAAAAATCCAGCTTTCTGAGAATTCATATTTTTTGTATAATAATCAGCCAATTGCAAAAATATATCCAATGTTCCGTCATCTTCGACAGCGTCAGCAAAAACATCCATCTTCTGTTCCATTTCTGCAAGTTGAAACGCTTCCTGAAATGGAAATGGAAGTAACTAGAAAATATATTGGACAAAATGGACGGGCAACGTGAAAACTCATTCTAAAACATCACTAGTGGACATTGCTTAAATAGTGTTTTACTGAATAATTTTTCGCTATCGGTTATGTATTATTTTAGAAATAATTCTTACAGTAAAAAGTTAAGTTCTGGGGAATTAATTTTGCTAAACAATTTCAAATATTGTTCTTTAAGCTAAAAAATTCAAACAGCTTACTTGTTGGCATTGAGAAAGTACCAAAAACTGAATAGCCGAATCTTGATCTCCAAGTCTAGTGAAGAATCTAAAAAAGGGAAGAATCACAAATCACTGAAACACCACAGAATCATAACCGTAAGGACAGGGATATTCAGTAAAAATGATTGGAATTGGTATTTATTTCAGTTTGAAAAAAAAAACATTTAAATAAGCCTCATAGAAAGGACTCACTTTGCTACAAGTTTTGCTCCTTCAACGCTTCTGCTTTCCCGTACAATACACACTGCTTCTTCAGGCTTATTTAAATGTTCTAATAGAAGTCTTACTAAGTTATCATAATCTCGTGCGTATTTATATGCCTAAAATATATTTTAACTTTCCTGCATCAAATATTATATGGGTGCAGACCTACTCATAATTTCGAAAAAATTTAAAGAAAAATATTTGTAACAAAAAGAAATAATGTTGAAATGTTACAATTGCAGCCTGATTGTAATTTTTCTCGCCTTCCATTACTTTGCCATAAGCTATGTGAATTTTCGGCGAATGAACTTTGGGTAGAAGAGTGCCCACCTTGGCCCTGCAAGAAATCATAATGATGGAATTTTGCAAAGATTTTTTAATTTTAATCCAAAAATTGTCAAAGTGAATAGAAATTTAACAATAACATTTAGACATAAAACAAAATAGAGAGGAGTTTGAAATTAAATTCAGTGATTTTTTAAGTCTCGCTTTTTACTTTGTTTAATTACCAATTCTTTGCTCTCAACGAAGCTGCGGCAGCTCGATCATAAAAATGACCAAGTTCATATAAATATGTTGCATCAGCGTACTGCTAAAATCATTACTTCAAATTACTTTATCAGGAATATATGGAATTAAATTCTTTTGTTCTTTCTAGTATTTGCATTCCGTAAAACAATCTTGGAGAAAAACCTTTAGTTGTTCTAGGATCATCGCGCAATCACGTTTTATAGCTCGCCCTCCAATACTTGCAGCAATTTCAATCCCTCTGGTAAAAACAAATTCCATTACTTTAAATATGTGAAATGATAGATACCTATATTAAACTGCTTGTATGTCATAAAAAACAGTATGTCACACTTTTCAACTATAAAAGCAAACGGTACACGACATATGCAAAAATAAATGTGGAACCGAAAAACTGTTTAATCCTCACTTTTGAATATTTCCTGTCCGAATACACATCCGAGCAATGCCGGAGTGACATATCTCGTTATGTTCCAGAATCTTCAAAAAAAAAATTATAAAACTCAAAGTTTAACATACAGCAAAATGAGGCAGGTTATCTTTTCTTTTTTGAAGAATTACACAGCAATAGTGTGGCAGGAAATATTGAAAAGAAACCTGCTTATTACTTTCGTCCAGATTTCCAACCAAGCCATTTTCGTACTGTATCAATGCCTGACTGTAATTTCCCCTGTAATTAAACAAGTTTTCACATTCAGAAACATTCGTGACCTGAAATTCGATTTCAGTCTACTCTGTTCTCACAATGAAATGCTGAGTTAATAATGCGATATCCAATAACGTAAAGTTTACATAAATTCTAATTGTTGCGCATATTTTTTTGAAATCACCGGTATTTCTTCCTTAGCCAAACGTGTAGCCAAACTGAGAGCTTTATCCCAATGTAACAAATCCCGACGCATCTGAAAAGAGAAATGCTCTATGAGTCAAAGGCAAGTGCCTTGTTATATGATATCAACAGTGAATCTAAATCAAGATATGTTCATCCAAACATTTCACTTCGAATTCCATAAATTTCCATAAAAAATTAAATTTAAAAGTAGCGTAAGAAGCTATATCTTACATCCAAAGCTTCTCTTGGCTTGCTAGACTGTAAAAAAAATTCCTCTGCTTTATCAAAGTTTCCCAATAATAGTGCCAAATATCCATTCAACAAAGCCTTTTCTTCAGTATATTGTATTTCTTCCAAACTCCAAACAATACCCACTGCATCGATCTGCTTGAAAATTCTAATCGCTAAAAAAGTTTTTGCACTTTATTTTTTCTGAAATTATGAATATCTTAAATTCAAAAGAAACGCTAACACAACCTAAATCCATTTCGCCATTTTTTGTAGCTGCGATTGCAAATTTATTCCAGTGTTCACGAATTTTTGTATATTCACATATACGCCATGCATACATCCATCTAAAATCAAAGAAGACTACTTTAATTTTCAAACTTTTTTGTAACTTTTTTACATGTTAATAATTCCTACATATTTATTAATAATTTGTACATAACATAACTTTTATAACACAACACAAATGTTGAATGAGTGAACGGACCTTTTAAGACTAAGAGCTTGATCCAATAACTTTCCCAGCTGAAATTTAACACATTTCTCATCAAATCCAGTAAATATAAATTTACAAAAATAAACAACAAATGTTCCTTCAATGATTACTACTAACGGTATTTAGGGATTTCCCATCGAGTGCCATATCAATTCGACAATTCTCTAACAGTACACTACCAATACATCCATTTTGTGTTTGACAATGCACAATTCCCTTGGAAAGCATCAATGGAATATATCCATATGGTATTTTTGTGAACCCAATTTTTATCAATGAAATATCTGAAATTCATTAAATCAACTAAAATTGATAGTTCCGTTTGTAATACGTCATAAAATCACACAATCGTCGGATTTTTTTTTGTTTGGAAACAGATCTTAAATTTTAAATTACGTGAATATTTGATTTTCAAAATGGTTTCGGCAAAATTTTATGTGCGTAAATGAGTGATATCAAATCAGAAATGGCTGACAATATAAAAAGGTCGAACGAATAAATGACAGTCGTTATCATGCTGTAGGTTAAAGTAATAATTCATTTCCGAATTTTACAGGGACTGTTTATGACTGTTTATCGTGAATGTACAAACACGCCACGGCATAATTGATCCTAAGTATCAATTAAACAAACTTACTTTCTATTTGATTCTTGGATATGAGGAAAATGTGAACAGTATCAGAGTCACACACAACAAATGTATCGCGATCCACGGAGAAATTTTCCCAAAAACAGTTTTTTAACTGTAATAATAAAAATTTACACCCTTTTTCATGTATTTTATTTTGTCCTGTATCTACTCGATTTATTACTTTCAGTGATGCATTTTGTTACGAGACTTTTTGTTCAGATTTTATAATTTAATTTCCGGAAAGATTAGAGCTGTTAAAGACATAGACAGGATTTCAATGTTTTTTGATACTTCTCTAAAAGTAGAAATCTAAACGTATGTTAAGTATTTGACTATTCTCATTAAAATCTTATTAAAAGTTGACAATTTACATGAGCAGTGGAATCAATTGACGGGATTTTGATAGGCTCATCATCAATAGGATTATATATGTAAGCGTCTAAGCGTTCATCGAAAAAACAAAGTGTAATTCCTCCTGGTTCAGGGTATAACGATGTTATTCTTGCGACATGTTTGTATTCGTTCACGTATGTTTCATCTGCTAGTGAATAGTAATACAGATAACTATCCTACAATTAAATGGTGGGGAAAAGTTTTAACGACAGAATTCCAAAATCAATTATAACTTCGAAAAATCAAAAGTTTGATAATAAACGGAAACTTTAATTCAAAAATTTTTTAAAAAAAAAGATGCCCTCTCGTTTGAAAAATATTATTACATTTTCAATATGCATAAAGTAAACCAAAATTCATACATTCGTGCAATAAATGAGGAAATTGTCAGTGAGTGTAATATCCTGAAGCCCATAATTAGCATGTTCTGGATCCGGAATAACAAATGCATTTCCCTCGGTATTGTATTGCCCGTTTTCATCATGAAGCTGCGAAGTGTTTTAATATATGTGGGGGATAAGTTAAGACTTTGGATATAGATCGGGAAAAAGCGAAAGTAGCTGATCAAACAAGTAATAATACTCCTTTTTATAGTTATCGTTGTGTTAATTATGGATACATTAATTCAAAATTTTTAATTTTTAATACCGAAGGTTTTATTCTATTGAAATTATCAAATCGTTTGATTTTGATAATCATCAACCTTTGACATATTTTTTTTGTTCTAGATTTTTTCGCTTTTTGTTTCTTTCTCTTTGAGTTTCATGGATTCAGATCTTTTGAAGATCTCTATTATAATGGGTATCTTGTGTATGATATATATTTTTTAATCATACCTTCCGTAACTGTGCCCGATTATCCAATTTAGCAACAGCATATTTCTCATTCAAATGCATGGCATTAACTGTTGACAAATATTCAATTTCATAAACGTGTCGGACTTCTGCACTGTTGCAATAAATTATAAAAAAGATGACATGAGGATGAGTGGATATGTTTGAATTCACATTACTTTAAATTAGACTACAAAAATTCAAACAAAAAGTATGATTTTCTACTGATATGTTCTTACAGCTAATAGCACAAAATAAATCATCTGTTTTGAAATTCATTCATCAGCAGAATTACAAATAATAGAACTGCAACATCATAAGAAACTCAATAATTAAATAATTTGCTACGAATGCAAGCTATAAGTATAAAATGTTCAGGCTATAAAAGTCATATCATATGTAAGAACCTCGCATTGCCTACCTTTCATTTCAACGATTTCATATAGCCACACACGATTATTCATTGAAATGGCAATATGTTTTGGACCCAGTGCGATTCCTGTTGGTTCCATCTCAATTTTCACTACTGCTACAGGATTCTGAAGATGTTTTTAAATTTTTTCTTGGCATTTTAATATTTAGTCTGAACGGTGTACCATTTAATTTCCGAAGAAATCCTCTCACCTTCTCTCCTTCTCTGAAGATAGTTATCTCATTCAGTGATGACAAAATAGCAATAGTATTTCGATAAGCGGCTCCGAGTATGGGCATTTTTATTAGAAACAAGTGCAATGTACCCGATTTAGTACTAACAGCAACCAATTGCCCATCGTAATTTGTTGCAGTACAATATAAGTCTGCAAAAAATAATGGAATTCTGAAAATTCCCTAATGAATCTATTTCTTCTAGAATTTCGTAAATATAATAAATTCGAAAAAAGAAAAACAGGGAATAAGAAATTTGGCTATGTCTGTGAAGCTAAAAAATCTTCTGATAAAGAATTTTTAGCTGTTTGACACTTTCATCAGTACAATTCAACTGCTAGTTGATGAGTAAAAATCAGTTCCTATATGCTAAGTGCCAACTTCAGGTTCCCGAAATATCCCTACTAGTACAGCTACTAAAATCTCTTAAATCCGTCAGCGAAAAATATCATATTATCTTTCATCATCACTAGCAAGTCACAAATGCTTTTTTGCTATGTGGAGTTTTCAGGACAATTATCCTTTCAATATCTACCGTTATTTAATTCATCTACTTAATGTGACGTCTTACTTACGCTTGAGAAAAATGCTAATAGGTATTGCAGTAAGTTTAGCGAAGCTAACAGCTGAATTTATAACGACTAACAAACCGTTGTTCTTAATGTCCACTTCGACAATTTCAACAACTTCATCAAGATGACTCAGTTCACGTACTCGTATTCTAGAATAATGTTGAGTAAATTTTTTTCCAAATTTTTAAATATTATGAGAAATGTCTTGAAAAATAGTTCATCATATCTCATCTTAGTTTAAAGCTAATGCTGTTATCCGCCGCAATATTTTTAAAACAAACACGAAACAATAATCCACAATAAAAATACCTGTTAAAAGATTCAAAAAAGGAAATACTTACTGATTATCACCAGTTAGCAGAATTTTAGAAGATGCTTCACTGATACACATAGACGACAAATATGTTTTGAAGTCTTGTACTGTATATACTTCCTTAATGTACGCCATTTCAAAAACAGTACAGAAAGAAGTTAAGAAATTTACACAAGCGTTAAACTTCATAAACAATCATTCCAAATAACAGACATGAATAATAAATAAAATAACAAGCATATTTGTGAATAATTAACTGCAGAGTTTTATTTTTGAAAAAAAGCACAAGGATTGAGACGGCAATAATGCAAAAAAAAAATGTAATTAACTAACCTGACCAATCTCTGAGGCGATCGTTGAAACGCAAACAAAAAAGCCTTTAGAAAAACCCAATAATAAGAAATCACCGTGATACCTAAGAATTTGTTTTGCATGAGGGCAAGAAATATTCCGGCAATGGTGTTATCGTCATTTTCGGCAATAACACTGCCGTAATTTCCAATATATATATATATATATATATATATGTATATAACACTTCAGATGAAAACTCTTTTACTGAATTACGATATGCACAATTTTTTCGAAAATTAAACTGTGTAAAAACCTCAGCAGTAAATTTTGCTTCACCAACACTTATGAATAGCTGAACTGCTTGCAACGACAAGAACTAACCAAGAATATGTTATGATTTCACCGTAACGACTTTGGCACTGAAGATTGATAGGCTGTATATTACTACTCAAATCTGCCAACAGTATGGTATTTTGACCCAAGATAGCACTTACCTGAAATTTTTATAATAATATCTACTTTAATAATATAAATCACTTAATATTAAAGAAATTTAACAATTTGAAACCAAATAAAATGTCATAAAAATACGCCTTTTCAAAAAATTCAGTTTTAAAAAAAATAAACGAAAGAGAACAAAATGAATGATATTTTTCGTAAATTGTTACGGCTTAGAATGAACTACATGCAGTAATGCTGAATTAATATTTTGTTTTCATAATAAAATACAAGCGAAAGCGGTAGTTAGATTTTAGTAACAAAAATATAATAATAAATTGAAAGCTTAAAGCAAACAGATGACTAATTATTGAGAAGATATTGTAATGACTTTTTTATTCTACAGAAAATATGACTAACGGTGATGTTGGGTTTTGCGTTTTTATCATTTGGTTGTTTTCGATCACGGAATTTAATCAACGATGGTTCCAGGTTACACATAAACGAGTATATCACACCACCGTCAATGCTGTTAACAGTGATCATTGCATCAGTTGAACCAAGAGCAAGCCAATCATTATTTGAAAATGCTCCACATATTATGGCACCTTGGTGTTTCCCGATTGCTGAAGTCTTACTGTAAGAGAAATGTTTAATTCATTAAAAAACTGTTCATTATGCATACTTTCATATGATTTTCAGCTTGTCATATTTATTCCATGATTGTACGTACAATTCCATGTATATGTAATTGAATTTGCAGAATTATTCATCGATTAACACTTACAGCAATTTTGTAAATAAAAATCACCATTGGAATTTCCTACTTAAAATAGTAGGAGATCACAGTATGACTATAGTTTGTAAAAAGTATCAAAATGAGAAATGATAAAACTTCTTCATACCTAGATATATAGAGAAAAAAAACTAACCGCGAGGTGCGCTGGTTATAAAATAACAAATTCCCGGTGTCATAACCAACAGCTAAAACTGGTGAAATTTGAGACCACAGTATAAACGTCGGTTCCTCTCTTAAAATTTTTTTAAGATGTAATGGAAGTTTGCTGAGGTTACTAACATTTAAATATTATACCGACAAAATTTCACGAAGAATCTATTACTATTAGCAAAAAAACTTGCATTTAAATTGTACAGTATTACAGCTTACCTCCCACTCATGCCACTATCCAATTTATTGATTGTTTTTGACGCAAATTCCCATAACGTCACTGTCGTACCCTTATCATATATTATAGCTAACATATCACCATCTCGATCCCATGACAATGCTTCTACTCGCCTGTATAAGAAACAAGAATAATCAAGTACCCATGAAAAAAAATAGAATGAATAATTTACGGCTTTCCCGTATATAAACACTTTTATATCGATGGATTTATTGCTGTAAATATATTAAAACTTAATGGAATGTGATGGATAAGAGCAGCGTCGAAGAAAATCGAATCAATAAATAACTCGAATAACTGGCTGCAATTTTTTTTAAAAAAGAAATATTACCCGGGTAGGACTAATTCATCAATTAAGTTGCCACTTCGATCGTATAGTTTCACTGAATTATTCGAACTGAAAAAAAACCAGCTTATATTTTTGCATTTTAAATTATTACGATAATACTTCAATCATTTCCACGGTAAATTACATACTGCAGATCTGAAACTAATTTAAATATTGAATTTAAAAATAAAAATAGAATAAATCTCTCCACAGTTGGATCATCTATCTAGTTATCATCATTAGTTACTTAATCTTATTTGCAATAAACATATTTAATGATGAAATACTGCTTTGAAACGACAAACCCGGCAACAGCAAGATAATTTCCTTTTGGACGCCATTCAAAAATTGGTTTACCTTCTCCAAGTTCTTTTTCTGTTAAGCTCCATATTAACTGCAAGTGTATAATATTATATTCAAATTGCTTTCCGAACTAGCGGAATATTTCAAATGCTTAATATTCATTTCATTTCCTAATTAATATTTCTGCAGATAACCAATCCGGCCCTTGCTCTCTTCTTTATTGCACATTTTACTACTCGATTTGATTAAAGGAATACGAAAAACTTACTTTCATCTTTGAATATAACTATGTACGATAAATGAGCGAACAATGACCAATGAAAAGCGATGTCATTTCTCGTTGCTGGGCAACCAGGCAGTAGAAGCAACATCTTCATTCCGAAATCTCTGCCGAAGAACAAACACCCAGACGATAAACAATTTCAAACGTCTCAAGGAATTCTCAAAAATGATGGAACTGATGCGCAACATCCGGCTGATATACCTTGGATGGTTTTGGAATATAAAAACGGATCCAAAGACACTCTCCTTCTCCAAAACCTTCAGACTCTCCCATTAAGAAAGTAGAAATCCCATGAATTTCAATCATTTTGGAGTCACCAATAATGTAAATAGTACCACCTCAAGTACCGTGCTACATGTGGTAAAAGCTAACACTGATTACAAACCTTGTCAGTGGTTACTGAAGCTATCATCGGGACATCCCAATTGCGGGATTATTTTTTCGTACCAAAACATCGGTGCATACATAAGGAATAAGCACATTTATTTATTTCATCGCTTTCTCCTCAAGGAAATACAAAACAAAGTGGCAACAATAAAAAGAAATTATCCAATTTATGAAACAAGTGCTGATGCTGTCGATGATTCGTACTTCCATGTGGCTGGCAACTGGCGCTTTGTTTTGTAATATCTAGCCAAGCGATGGATACGTGATTCAACAAGAATCAGCCTGTACTTTGAGTCCTTATCCTGTATATATTTAAGTTAGTCATAGCTGACTATTCAAGAAAAAAAGTTTAACTGTTGCATCCACTTCCTTTCCTTACCGAAAATGAGTCAAATGATATTTTCTCTATCAAAATATTACCAACTTTTTAAAAATGTTATTTTGCTAGTTCCATCAAACGCTTTTGTAAATGTTAATATTAATATGAAACTAAACTACGGATTGTAAGAATTCATTTACTACAAATCAAGAAAAAGTAATTTAACGAACCTTACGATTTCGCTCTAAATGTTTACGGATGTTAACTGCTTTCTTAATTAAATGGTACAGATCTTCCGGGATCTCAGGTGCCATACCCTGAAAATGATAGATGACCAGTAGGCAGTCGAATGTAAAAAGTCACAGTAAAAAAAATTAATTCAGACTCATTAGTCTAAATTAATTTAAAATAAAAAAACCAAATTCCTCACTTTAGATTTCAGTATGCGTACAATCTTGTTACCAGTAACACGTCGCACTTGGGCAACACCATGTGAGTCACGTAGTATCACACCAATCTGTGAAGGACGCAAACCCTATAAGATTAAAGACATCACTCAGTTACACTACAGTCACATAGAAAAACATGAAATAACATCTATGGTTATATAGAACTGATCTTAACAAGACTGCACAAATAATTAAAGGTTGGGATTCTCCAAGATATAGTGCACGTTTTGCTGAACCATCTTTAACTGTATTTTATTCCAAAACTTCCAACAGTATTAAAGAAATGAAATTTGGAGAGGGTACCTGTTTCAACTACAAACATCGTACTTTTACCTTTATAACGTGTGAACTTACCGATCAATCAAATCATACTATATTTTTTGATAAAATCTCTAAGTTCTCAAAAAAAATCTATGGACGGCATATGGCTTCACACTTCAGTTTTCACGCAGAATAAATGAACGAGTATGGGAGTAAGTAAGCATACTAGCAAATAAGGTAACCTTTTTGGCAAGACGAGTGATTTGCTCCTGAACTTCCTCACTTGTAAGCTTAAGCCAAGTTGGTACCGATCGACGATAAGGCAACGCCGACTGCGAAATACCCTTACCAGGATTGTGCATACGACCCATGACTGACGCTAATTAATTGTGACTTTTTCAATTTTTGTACCTGAAAAATGACGTAAACCATTTCTTGGAGTCATTTACTCAAGTACAACTGCATGATTTGATCTCTCCACGATATCTGGTTCGTTCAGCAGTAACCGAAAAAGGCAGTATTACGAATTTATAGGAATCGAAAAGAAATCTACCGAAAACAAACTGAAATCAGTCCAATTCTGACTGATCAGGAAGCGAAGTTAATAAGCAAACTCGAAACGGTCTATACCTTATCCAACAGTCATTACAAAATAACCGGATCTCCAAACCCAAGCCACACCCTCCACCTCCAACAAACCTAAGGTCGCTAACGTTGGTGCAACAATTAACGACCATCGCAGTTGCACAATGAAAACGGCCGTCTCAACTGCAATTGAGTTCACATAGCCACCTCTCGCTTATCCTACTGCATTTTGGCTTAAACTTTACTTTTACTTCATTTAAATTTCGTCTTACTTTAGCTTTATTTGAATTTTTACCTTCTTTCACTTTCCCTTAGTTTATCTTAATTTTTCACTTACCTTTATTGGAAGCCTTAGTTTGTAGCATAATTTTATTTAATCATTCATAATTGACTATTGATCAAAGGATTAGAATAGAATTGCTGCTTTACAGCAATATTTCCTCAAATGTTAGTTGGTGGTATTGAGCTAGAACCGGAACCTAATGTGAATCTGTTGCTGATTTTATGCGGCAAAGAGGAAACAACAACGGATAATGACACCTTCCATTTATTGTGTGGAATCTGTGCAGCTAATATCGTCAGTGATCATACAAAGGTTACACGTTTACCTCCGCTTTGTCTGCGTTTACTTTATTTACTACGATATATCTTACGTATGTTGATGGGTAAAGCATGAGAAGAGAATCATGTAAACAGAACAGTGCACGCTAAAACGCCATAGTGTTAGTTTCAGCTTTACTGGCTTCGACATCAGCGACCCACGTCACTTCCAAAAGAATCAACATTAGAACCACGGCAGCTTTCACGTATAACACTGCGTTATTTCAATGAGAAGCTTATTGATGGTGTTGCGTCATTCTGCGCTTCTGCCCACACATTTGCCCATGGAGAAGTTGCCGTTATTGTAAGTCCTCCTCGGATTATTGGTATTTTTGTTTTATGCACAGGTTGCATTATTTAATGCTTACTTGAAAGCATATTTAGATATGCCAAATTAAGCACTTATTTTGTGAATTAGATAAAATTAGAATCGAAATTAAATTTCTGACGTCTTTATGTCACTACACGTTTCTCCGAAAATCTGTTTTACAGGTGGAGTTTCATGAGAGTGACATACCACATGAAGAATCACTTTCAACAATATTGGCATTGCTTGCCGATATGGGTAATTATTTCTCGATGATCTCAAAAGATGCATTGTTTAAGCGAAATATATTTCCAGTGACTGCTTTAATTCGAACTTCTCGAATATACGATTATGGATTAGTGGCAAGTCTATACACCAATTGCATGTTTTGTTTTGAAAATGGTGTTTGTAAAAATATGTTAGCTAAATAAAATGTTGTTTGAATTTATGTACCGGTAATGTTCTGCCAAACTGCATTAAAATCTAAATCTGTGAACTACATTACGCGGATTAAATAGACTAATTCCGCTTTCGTTGGAAGTGTCAGAGGTCTAGTTAGTATATCTGTTTATCTATGATTTTAGTCAGTGCGTTGTTTGAAGATAATTTATTATCTTCGCTCCGTAAGATTATCATGATTAAAATCTTGTGTTTACTGGAAAAGGCGATTGTGATGGTAACTGTTGGTAGTGTAATGTACAAGGGTCATTTCATATTCAATTAAATATTTTTTTCCAAAGTATGTTTCGACAACACATCAGTGATGCTAACGCACTTTGACATTATTGATGAAAAGATACTGGAGGGATTATTAAGACAGTAGGATATACATTGTGCTGATGGTGTAAACTACTTTATGAAAAAGAAAATAAACAGCAACCCAATTATGAAATGATGTAAAATATCCATTTGTCTTTTTTATTTCTATCGCATTTTCGATTTGAATAATTGAAGTGAATTTTGAAAATTTCAATGGAAAATTGAAAATTGTGCGATGTGAGTAGAGTGATGAAGTAGTAAAATATTGCGAAAGAAGGCATACTTATAAATCAAGTGGATAGACAATTCGATTGATAGGATAGCGTGAATCACATACTGCTTGCATGTGCCCTATCACAGGACTCTTTAATTTTATTTTAAATTATTTAGTGAATCTTTGTTTTAAGCAACTAATTATGTGACAACTACTAATAGTATTACCATAATTTCCATTAGTACGTTATACTTTTACCTTTACAGAAGTCACTCTATCGTTACTAACCATTCGTCAAAAAGGTCAATTCTATTATTACTATATGATTTCGGAATATTTTTCACAGCGATTAAAATCCTGAAAAAAAACCATAATACCAATTATTTCGTTATCATTCAAACGCAAAAAGCATTTTATATGTCATTTTATGCTAGAACAGTACGACACATCCAGACGTGTGTGTAATTCACTGCTGTTTCGGGGAATTGGTAAAATTTTATGATCGGAAATTTGAATGATCGATCATATTAAAAGATAGATGACTTTGAAATCGGACGAAAGTTCCCAGATATATTTTTTTGTTACAGCACACAAAAAGTGACTTAATTTACGCAAAACGAAATACTGAAACAGTGCCAGAATACGAAAGAAGAAGTCAACAGTTCATCCTAATCTCTCCACCACAAATACATATAAACATTGCATTTCATCTTTTTTTTTCTTTCTCAATGACTGTCATAAAATTACGCACATAGAAGAGGAGAGGAGCGTGCCCCTAAAATTTGATTGAAAGAGCACGCGTGGAAACCATAATTGAGATTTATCGACCTATTTTATTTTTAGTACTAAAGTAATAACTCTTTACATATTTCCTCGTTAAATTTTATTTTGAAATAAATTTTTCATTTGATATGTGACAGTTTATTAATTAGAAAGAATTTCCAAAAAAAGATATCATTGATCGGTTTTATCAAATAACCAACAATAAATAAGAAAGAGGTTTTTGGTTGTACAAATCTTTTGCATTTGCTACACTTGCTATTTATGCTTATTACTTTCAAAGTTGCAAGCCTAACAGGTTAAACATTCTGCTATTAGAAGAGAGAGAGAGAGAGAGAGAGAGAGAGAGAAAGGAAAGCCATCCTCTTTTTAACAGTCAAAGAGTATTTACTACTTTTACTACTCCAGCTAACCTGATCCCGTCTAATCATATTGTATAAATAAAAGTCACCTGAATACGTCTCATCTATTCAACAGTAGTACACCGTACTGTAGTAGTATAAATAGATAAAGCATTGTAGTGTAAATAATTATTGCTACTGTAGTATTTGTAATGTGTAAATAACTATACCAATCATTTCATTAATTTATGTAATCACAGCAAGAGGTAGCAGTGATATGATATCAATGTAAATAATCACAGTGATGATATGTGGTACCATTGATGTAAATAATTTTTAGTAATAATGACAGTGCAGATACCATTTAGTGTAAAAGGTGTAAATGTAAATAACAATAATAATATATGGTACTTTGGTACCACCAATAATGTAGACAGTCCAGTGGTACCAGGAAGTACAATGTGATAGTGTCATTTGAAGAGAAGTGATGGAGGAAGAAAAAAAAAGAAATGTGCAAGCAGAGGTATATCATCGGTTCCAGCAACATTTCATCCGGAAAAGAAATACAACACGCCCGCAATGATAATGATATTAACGATCACTTACTTTGATGTAATGAAGAAAACCGGCTAATGACTCATCGTCATCATTACAATAATAAGTCATCAACCGTTACGCATACAATTTATCAATAATAACCAGATATTAGAATTTTCATTTACTAAAAAAATTTACAAATATTGCAAATACAGTGGGAATTATTACAGTTATGACGTCATACAGACATGTAGATATACAGACAGACAGACGGGCAGAAGCACATATAGTAATTGATGAATGAAACAACCGATAGGATGACGATGGGTGGTAGGTAGGATGGTGGACGGGGAACGGATACGGATGGATGGTTGAGAAGGAAAGCAAAGAGACCCTTACTTTCTTCCCTTTATCGATTGAGAGAGAGAGGCAGCGGGTTTTGGGGGAACAAGAGGTAGGGGGGAGGGGGAAGGTGATATGTAAAATAAAAACAGCAGCGGCAGCAGCAGCACTTAGTTGTTAATATGCACCCAATAACTATCTCTCTATCGATCCATGCGGTGCATCAATCTTCATAGCTTTTTACATTATCATTATCATTATCCTTATCACTGACTCTCATTTTTTGCATTTCAATGAGAGTTTGAAATGAGTGTGAACTTTATGGTTATTGTTATCAGTTAACCTTTTCTGATATCTTAGTAGCATTATTTTCCAATTCAAATTTCGTTTCCTATTTATCATTTACCTCAAGGACACGACATGACTACTACTATTATTACCGATTCACCCATTTCCTCTTCCTCCTTCATCTTAGAAGTTGGTAGCATTGTTGTTTGAATATGTTTTTAGCTTATTTAAAAGATGGCGAATTTGTCAGCTTCCCTCCTTTCCTCTTTCCTTTCTATTTAAATAGAAATATTTGCATGCAATGATGAATAATTCATTTATTCAGTCACAATCAGTTTGTTTCATTTATCCATTTGGATAGAATTATTTAAATTGATGAAATAGGCGTACTAACGCTTTGTCCGTCGATCATACTTTGCTGGGCAATTGAGCAGTGCTGTTTGCTTGATATGGGCAGAGTAAGGGACTGGCTGAAGTTCACAACTTCCGCTTTGGTCCATTTTGCATGGAGAAAGGTGAAGAAACGAAAACGATTAGATTGATAATTAAGATGATAAGTGAATGATAAAAAATTATACGCATATATAATATGTATATATGACGAGTACATATAAAAGGAGGCGAAGCGTGGTGTGATAAGGTCAGAGTTGAAGAATGATGTTAGAGGAGGATGATGATAATCTTTCCTGTCCGATTATTCAGTTTTTAGAAAGTAAAATACGATCACATTTGCATTATTTTTCATTTTCAAATAATATTAATCCCAAATAAATGTCAACGAGGAAATTATTGATTTGATGTGAAGAGGAATGAGTGATGAGAGAGGGAGAGGGAGGGGGAGAGAGGGAGAGAGAGAGAGAAAGAAAGGTGATAATTAGATCGATTCATTATGATTATTGTTGTTGAAATAAATCGATGGATGGAAATAATAATGAATGAATGAAAAAGTTTTCCTTCTGAAATGTTTCATTGCAAGGATTGGTATTTAAGGAGAGGGACGGGACGTAGGAGAGAAGGTATTTCAGAAATTGATTGGTTAGCTTTCTGAAAAAGAGAATGGTTTCCTCCTTATGTTCGGTTCATTTCATTTGGCTGGTTCCTTTGGTTTCTTGGGTCAAGTGTATGTGCGTGTGTGTGGTGTGTATGGTGCGTGTGTGTGTGTGTCTGTGTGTGTGTATGTGTGTGTGTGTGTGTCTGTGTGTGTGTATGTGTGTGTGTGTGTGTGTATGTGTGTGTGTGTGCAAGTAATGAGGAAGGAAATAGCACCAGGAGATTGGAAGTTTGAAAAGGAAGAGAGGGAAGAGTGGTGGCAATAGTGGTAAGGATGGCTTTAACGACATCAATCCATCATCAAACATTCCTTCTCTTGCCGCTGGTTCTTCAACTACTGAAACATCGAAAATCTTTATCGAAAAGAGCAACTTTCTTCGCTCTCCTTACCTCTCCTCTTCCTTCCTCCTTCCCATTTCCCAACTCCTCTTTTTCCTTCCTGTTTCGTGTATGTGTGTTGTATGTGATATTGTATATGTACATGCATGCGTGTGACGTTGAATATTATATATGTTATATGTGTAGTAGTGCGCGTATACGTAAGTGTGTGTGTGTGTGTGCGTGTGTGTGTGTATAACGAACGACTGCAAACTTTTTTTATTTCATAGAGATTTGGAGCTTTTATCGATTTCGTTTTACATTGTTTTCGAGGAATTTTAATGGAGGTAGTGGCGCAGCATATGATGGGTCAGTATTGGCGAGGGGAGAAAGAAGAGAGAGTGGGAGAAGGCATACTTCATACTGATATAATGAAGTGATTATGTGTTGTAAATGATATCAGTAGATGAATTGATAAGACTATCGTTTATTAAGTAATAATTGGTAAGTTTTGCACACTTAAGTAACAAGGCATTGGAATAATTGTTGAGAAGTTAATAAATTGTCTTTTGCATTATGTGTGTTGTTTATGGAAATGGAAATATATCTGAATTTATAAATGATTTTTGATCAGTGAATGAGTGGTTCATGGAATTTGTCGGGGCGGCTTATTAAGGGTTGATTATAATTGAGAGGTGATTTTAGGATGATGGATTTTATTTATCAGTTACATTTGAAGGTTATATTTATAACCGTACATATATATATATATATATATATATATATATATATATATATATATATATATATATATATATATATATATATATATATATATATGTACCTTTATCGTATTGTAATTCGTTTAATTGATAAGTTGCGAAAAGAAATGACTCGATTTTCGTTTATATATGGGTTTATATCTGTGTGTGTGTGTGTGCTTTTTGCATGTGAAGAAATTTTTCAAGGTTCTTTCGCGTTTCGGGCGTCCTTTTAAGGAACTTCTTCTAACGACTTCGTTTTGAAGCAACGGTAGTTCGTCATTTTTCCATTTCACACCATTTGTTAGTGCTGATCGAAATCGATATCAATGTTAGACTCTTTGGAGGGGTGATGTATACTTTTTAGGATATTTGCCAATAGGATATGTATTATGTGTTCCCTATTCTATTCGAATTTTTGCTTATTTGGATTAGTTTGGCAAATCCTGCCCTATTTACCCGTTAGGGTTTGTTTGTCATTCCTGAGAGAATATGGAAGAGTTTGGCTCTGTGATGATTATTATTAGTTAGATGCGATTTAGTGGACAAGTTGTGTTATCAACTTTACAAGTGAATGCTTTGTTTTCATCAAAATGATACAATGACATCCATTGTTATCGTTCAAATTGCTGGATAATTATTTGATTTATTTGCTTTTAGTTTGTAGTAGGAATAATTTGCGTAGAAATGTTGTTAAATGTTGAAAATTGTTATACCTTGGAACTTTTACACAACTCGATAGTTTTGATCGTATTTGAAACTTCGTTCTAGTAATTCATTTTAAATATACCAATTCATTTTCTCGTGCTTAATTTTTACAGTGTCTTTGGCATATATGTGTATAATTTATTTACATATGTTGCTTTTTGATTGCGGAAATGTATAAGATCCGTTTTTCGTTGTGATTGTAACAATGATCATGTTGGTAATGTTGGGCGGAAATATAAAAGATGATAAGTAAAAGCAATATTGCTTTTTGACAGATTTGATATTTACATCAAGAGGAAGCAATTGCTAAACAGACGGCAGTAGCAGATATCCCGCATGAAGCAAGCACTTCTCGAACTGAAAATGTTGTAGTAAATAAGGTTAGTTCTATTTTACATTTATTTTATGTTTTAATTGGGAGGTATAGGAAGAGCAGTTAGCTCTAAGATGAAAACGCGTGAATACGAGTAATTTGAAGAATTAATGAAGTTGAAGTATAATGCTGATGAATCGATTGTAAAATGCTTTAAACATGTCTGTCATCTTTTTTTATCTTCGTCCGGGTTTTCCCATTTAAGCAGCATTTCCAAGACAACAATCAAAGAGAGGAAATGTGACGAGAAGGTTATTGTTAAGTATCACTAAAGATCGATTTTTCGCATTTTGTTTGTTGAATGCAAAAGAAATAAACCAGATGAGAAAACATATTGATCTCCTCACACAGCTGCTCTCATGTCTGTTGAAATCATTTTATTGTAAATTAACCTTTCGTCCGGTTGTAGGTAATTTGTGAAGCAGAAAGTGATTGTTATTTTTTCAGGAAATGCTTGGCGGCTGTTGCGTCTGTGCCGATGAGAATGGTTGGGAGTCGAATCCGCTTGTTTATTGCGATGGTCCCAACTGTGAGGTTGCTGTTCATCAAGGTATGTTGATTGTTGGTAGCGCTATTTCATTTTCTAATATCTTTTGGTTTTCCGCTATCTTCTATAATATTTTGTTTCCAGTTTTGCCTTTCTTCAAGTTAATGGTAGAAATTTTTCTCTTTTCATTTTGTGAAGTTTCGACATTGTTTGATCGATTTTATATTATTAGCAGATTGTTCCATTCACAAGTTATTTATTTTACTGTCACGAAGTTTTTTTTTTCGAATTGGATAAAAGTATTTTGAAAGGGTTAATACTGGATGTACAAATTATATTGTCTAATTATTTTTTTAGCATTAATTTCAAGCATTTATCCACATTTCCAATGGTCATATATGGCTGCCTATTGTTGTTCTCCAACTGTTATTGATAATTTTGGATGTGAAAACTGCTGTGCATGTTTTTACTTTATAAATATTCTCATATCATATGTAATTAATAATGTAGGTGTTACTTTTTCTTTGATATATGCTATTTGAAATTGTACAGTTTTAAAAACTACTGAATGTAATATGCGTGTTTCAATGGTCTTGCAGCGTGAAAAGATTCCCTGCTAACGACTTACTGCTTACAATACAGATGTCAGTAGTTAAAAGAAATTCGAATTTTTAACTTGGATATCGATCCCCTGACTTGTTGGATATAGGTATATACAGTGTTAGTAGAAAGTACGATTTTCTTTTTGTTCTAGTCCACAATCTATTTCATTGGTTAAAAAGGAGGACAGTGACTAATGTGTGTAGTGTGTGTGTACCAAAAAATGTGTGCTTTATTTTTTATTTTTTGGGAAAGTTGCACTTTGTTTAATGGAAGATTGTGGGTGCTGGAGAAAGAGAGAGAGAGAGAGAGAGAGAGAGGAAACAACATTAGCAATTCTAGCAAATGTTCCCCCTCAATATCGTTTCTCCATAGTTTCCCGTTCTCATTTTGATTTTAAATCGTTTCCTACTGTTACACACATGCATGACGTCATTGTTTATGTGTGTTGACTACGATTTCCGAATAACGACGAATTATCACATTTTATCGTTATTTGATGACACTGCTTAAGGGGAGATGAGTCATACGCTTAACTCTCTGGCCGGTGGATGATTATGGTTATGATGGTATGTGTGTGCATACTTGATAAGACATTTTCAACAAGCAGCAAAGTCTGATTTTAAGAAAGCTGAAAGAGTATTTTTGAGTTATTGAGAAAGATGTGATTACGAGAGGGTTTTTTTCTCCCTTTTTTTTTGGGTGAATAATGCAGGACTGGAGAGTTAAATGAATTATTGTTTTTATCTCTGTTTATTCAGTGTATTACGACTGGTCGATTCTCATTATCGATTTATTTCAAATGTCGATTTGTTTACTCTCCTAGCCAAAACTTCCTATGAACATCAGCATCGATTTTGTTGATGTGATTGTCACTGCCGTCATTTGTGATTGTCACCGTTGTCAATGTAGTCATTCTAGGGGTAACAACCATCGAATAATCAGCGACACTATTTGCGTTGCGTCTCTTCTTCGCATAATCTAATAATACTGTTAGTCTCATTAGGTTTCTTTCTCTCTCCGTTCTTCATCACTCGGTTATTAAATATTTTCATATTTACATGCGTGCAAAGTAAAGTGCACATTAAACACTATCCATTGCTGAATGCTTAAATTCATTGCGGTGCGGTACTGTTGTTGGAGGGACTACTACTGATATTTCCACAGCTATTAGTAAGGATGTTATTTTGCAATGTATTCCTGCGGTGATGGCAGTTGATTTGGGAAGATGATACGGAGAGTACGGTATTTCGATTTCTACACTGCACAGTGAGGAGGTGCATGAAAAGTGAATCATTTATACATGAAGTAGTGAGTTGTATTAGTGTCGGTGATTAATTTCACTATGCATTTGACAACGCACTATGAGAAATGCGAGCATTGCCTGAATAGAAATCAATTATTACATTTATGTTGCTTCACGTTATTACTAATTTTATAGATTTGAAATAGTAATAAATGTGAATGGGATAATGGCATTGAATTCGTTTGGAGAAATTATGCCTTTTCTTGGTTAAATGTAATAGTATGCGATGGTATTATGTTATCCAGCATTATTGCTTGGGATTATTTTGTGTTTATTTCAGTTGTGTTACTACATTCCTCTCAAACATTCTTAAAAGCTCTCATTTGTCACATAAGCTGCGAATCTTGAATTTTTTAAATTCAGTCGAATTTTGTTCATGTTCAGTTACAGTTATAATAGTTGTAAGAAGGCAATTTTAGAATGCTTTTCAAGATAGAATATTATTATTGTTATTGTAGTTGAGTGGTGTATCATGGATGAAGGAGAATTATTGTAGCTTTTTACAGACTCATTACTAATATGATGATTTCCAGGCTGTTATGGTATTGTTGAAGTACCAGAAGGTGAATGGTATTGTGCAAAGTGTGCCGATTTTATCGCACATTCGCAATACAACGGGAACAGCGGTGATATTGGAGAGGTACGCGAAACACCGCATTGTAAATTGTGCCCCTTTGGTCATGGTGCACTCAAACGGACCGATAACGATGGTCAGTGTTGTGGTAGTCTAGATCGTATGATATTTATATATCTATCTATCACCTTGAGTAAATATTACAAATACATGTATTATCATTGTCATTCGTTCCGATGAATCTATGGAAAAACTAAATGTGTAATCAGCATTACTTCATTCCTTCTCATACCATCGTCCTCGTTTCTTGTAGAAGAAGTTCAATAGTAATAGCTAAACGCTTATAAAATATAACAGCTGAATTGAAGGACTAATTTGCAGAAGCAAAAGCAAAACAGATAATTGATTAGATTGTTTACAGATGGGAAGTATTTTCAAAATGCGATGATTGCTTTACACATCATGAAGATTGCTCTTTTGTTGTTGTGTTCTCCTAGCTAAATTTTTAATTTGTTGGGTTTTGTTGAAATTTAAAGTTAGTATCGGTGTATGAATGATTGATTTATTGATTAGAAAATATGGAATTCACTTTTTTTCATTCTTTGCTTCTCTTTGATATATTCAGTTTCAGAATGGGCACATGTCATCTGCGCTTTGTACATACCGGAAGTGCGTTTTGGAGATGTCCACAGTATGGACCCAGTGATTTTGAGTGATGTCCCACTGGAACGGTCAGTTTAATTTTAATTTATTTTTGGAAATTATTATCATACCAAAGTCTTCCTAACACGTACATATACTTGGCACCACTTCTGCTTAAAATTATGTTGGTTTATTCCCTGAAATTTTAAAGTGAAGAAGGGAGGATTGGACGTATATTTTATTTGAAGATGTTGAGACATTGCAGGTTTCAACAGCAGTGTTACCTATGCATGGAACGAGGGGAAGAAAAACGAGCATATCTTGGTGCATGCATGCCATGTAATAGACCTGGTTGTAAGAAGGTAGGATTGGAGTATAAGAGAATAAATTGATAAGCATAATATGGGATAAAGTAAATCGTTGGCTAATTATAGGGTGAACGTTCATCAGGGTAGGAATATTGTCTTATTCTTTAATCTCATTTTACAAAGAAATGTTTATGGATTTACAGAGACTAGGATTGATATGGGAAACAAATTTTTCATATAGCATGATTAAATTTTTTCGGAGAATTTATCAGGGTATCAAGTCAATTAGATTCAGTCTTCCATATTCTATGTTTTTGGGATTATCATATATGCTAAAGGTTTAATTGCTGTTGTCCATGCGGATATGTTATTTCGTTCTAGTGCTTTCACGTTACTTGCGCCCAAGCTGAAGGCTTGCTATGTGAAGAAGGTGGTGGTTCAAAAAACGTCAAATACTGTGGATATTGTGCGGCACATGCAAAGAAAGCGGTTTGTTTCTTTTGTTAAGCATTGTTCTTGAAATCAGAAGCCAATCGCTGAAAAAGTCATAATTGTAAGTACATATTAAGCAGTGCCAGTGTGGTAAACGAACTGAATTGTAGGAGAGGAAAAAGAAACAGAAAAATAAGGAAGAAGATTTAATCGTTGATTTGATTTATATAAAAATAATTGAGAACAAAGTTACGTGTGTGAAAATGAAAGCATAAAGACGTAGCAGGTGTGCATTGGAGGAGCATTGCTTTGGATGTCATCATATCGTCATCATCATCTCGACATAGTTTGAATAGCAAGCGGTAGCGTAGAAACATAGTATAGATAGATAGTAGTAGTAGTAGACGTGTTTGTTGTACGGAAGGTTGTTTGCGAAGTGGGAATAGAGAGAAGTAAATGAAGGAAGAGGGAGAGAGAGAGAAGGAGCCATTTTGCATTGGTCGATTTTGGTTGCATTTGGTTCAGTTCATTTATCCATTCTATCTGGTGGAGAGAGTGAGAGTAAGGTTGGTTTGAGAGGAAGGGTAACACTGGTTAGGAGGGAAGATTGAATGTTTCGAGATGAGAGAGGGGGAATCGTCGATGTCGATCAGGCCTGGATTGTACAAAGGCAGAGGAAGACATTACACGTATGCATATATTTATTCATATGCTATATATTATTAATATGCACATTTGAAATGGTCTTTTCTGACTTTGCTACATTATGAGATTACTGTTATGCACCCGTCAAAGGCGCATGGAAACATTTTGTATCAGAGAGTCGCTCCCCTCTTTCTGTTTCCTTCTCTCGACTACCTGCTATTGTATAATTTACGAGCACATTCTTTTGTAGTGACTTATCAATTTAGGTTTTTTAGAAGTCATAGTTGACTGCGATAGGATAGGATAAAAACAGTTATATATTCTTCCCTCTGTAGCTGTGGATTTAGGATGATTTTACTAGATGAGCAATAGTGACTGAATGGAATGGAAGTTTGCTTAGCATCTATTATCATTTGCTTTGTGATGTAAGTTTAATGGAAAATTCGATACTCTGAAGGAGTACAGATAACATAACTGTGTGATACATTTGGTAGTTGGACCGTTCAACATTGCAGAAAAACAGCGATGGAAATTGTTTCGCTTTTTTTGTTGAGTTTTTGTTTGCAGAGCGAATCGATCCCTTCGTATCATTTTCTTTCAACTGACATATTAATTTTTTTTTGTTGTTATGGAGCATTTATGGTCATCGCCTTTCGGTAGGAAGAAAAAAAAATACGTCCTACAGTGACGCACCGGTGCTTCACTTTTGCCATGTTTCATCTGTTAGTAAACAGTTTTTCTTTTTTTGAGTGCTTGTTGCTGCGTCAGGGAATTCTTTTCCCTCCACATACTGCCATCGATCTTTTTCCATCTGCGTCTTTCTTCTCCTTTCTTTCCTTCAGCGAAAAAGCTCATTGCTATAGCTGATATTAAAGAAATACTCTGAAAAAATTGAAATAATGAAGGGAGATATAAATGATTAGTAATAAATTCGAGAGTTATACCGGTGATGATTGTTCGATACATACATTACATTTAGCATAACAACTGACTGATCGAATAGTTCTGCATTGCATCAATAACTGTAATTAATAACGCTTGAATAATTTTGGCCTTCTTTTCACGCTCCATTCCACATAGGATACATCCTTTTGGAAAAGAGGATTTGTTGAACAGTTTAGTTCGTAAAATAAAAATTGTTCAGTTGTGGAATTTTGTTTTTTCATCTTTCTTCGCCGTTCGAATTTTAATCTTAAGCGTTCTTTGAATTTGATCTACTTATATTCTTTACTAATATCTAAACACTTATATTTTCCATCGATAGTTGCAGTTATTTGCTAAATTTGTATTTAGTCTTCCTTTGAGTTGTGCGAAATATCTTGAAATGTTGGAATGTAACAAAATCATACAACCGTCTTCATGTAATTTGGGAATTTTTACTATGTCTTCCGAATTAGATGTATTGATGACTTACTGCTACACATTAGTAAAGCGTTATTTGTATAACAATTTATTGTGTAAAATATGGGAGTTTGAAAGAGTAGCAGTTGTAGACATTAAATATTGTTGTAAATGTTTGATAAAAGAATGTAGTCGTTCGTCAGTCTTTCCACCGCGCCCAATCTATCCATTAAATTTTAAATGCTGTAGAGAAATTTTGAGCGGTTAAATAGAATTGTTCTCTTGTACACTTTGTATATATGTGTGTGATGATAATCGATGCTAGTGAGTCGCTTTTGTCGATAATCGACAACTATGGTTGATATGATGACAAAGAGAGGAATGATGATATGCTGAAATTTACTATGTGAAAATAAATCGGATGAGTCGATATTCATTGTTCTGCTCCTCGTATTCGTCATCATTAACAGCTGCGTCTATAAAGCATAAGTAGATGTAGTGATATTGCATTTACACAATTAGCTTAATCTGTCTAGTTCAGATAGCTTTAGATCTCTTTCCAGTTACTCATTCCTTGCTTTTCTCATTTTTTTTAAATTTATGCCTTATTTTTCGTGTGTGTTTATTGTAGTTGATTATCGTTTGTTTTTCATTTCGACATTTCAGTATATGATTCGATTCTTAAACTTAATTTTTTCGCTCAAGTCCAAATTTTTTTTTAGAAAAAGTTGTTTTCATGCGGTGACACCTTCTGTGGGAGTATGTTATTTGAGATATGGCTAAGTAGGATCTAGTTATAAGTTATTGCTCTATCTTACCGACATGAGCAATTGTGTATATAATACTCACTCTTGATATCTCTTTTCTTTCCACATAATTTCAGTCGCTGTCGTTGCCTCGATTGTTTTAAATGATATGTAACTTTGAGAGCATTTTTACGTTTTTAATACTGATTAGTGGTATGCAGAGAGAAAAATACATAAAGTTGTTCACAGTTGAGCTCCATGATTTGGATGTCAGATCTAGCTATTGCTGAAGGCATTTACTCTTGTGTAGAAACACCATACATATTTTCAAGTTTTTCACAGAAAGAGCTTAAGTGGAATGTATACTTAGCGAAGTAGATGGAATGTAAAATGTTTTATGCACATTTGAAGTTTTAAGCGCGGAATTAATAATATGCCTTTGTATTCGTTGTGTTGCAGATTAGCGATCCGTTGATAAAAATTATACCACCATATCGGCATCGGGCTGAATCATCGTGTTCGTCGGGGAGTGGAGGTGGTGGTGGTGCTGTTGTCCAACGTGCAGTAACTCCTAAATTAGGCATTGGGAATATCTGCAGTGGTGATAACAGTGGTCAAACGTCTTCTACCAGTTCACCTCATTTCAATACATCCGTGAGTAATTTTCATAAAACTAATAGAATAAAAAATTAGTTTTTTTTGATACAATCGAAAACTCGTAATCTCCGTTTGAGGAATTTGGTTAGCTAAGTAAAGTAATGTTGAAATGTTTTCGAAGAGAAAGATGATAAAACATCAAATTTTTGCTTGAGGTGACCTCAGTTGTCAGTGGTATGCAATATCATTCGGTGGAGATTAAATTGCGGTATCTGGTCATCCTCGTTTAATATTGTAATATTTTGATGTAAGGCACTAAAGATTTTTTTAGTGTTTGTGGCAGTAGTGAAGACAGTCAGAGCAAGGGAAACATTGCTAGAGAAGCGGAAATTTTCGCACAAAGCAAGTTCTTGTGGCTTTAAGCCAAAGCATTTTTATCGTTATTTTGTTTGCAGGAACTGCTGCAGAATACATCACCAGCAATTAGTAGTAGTTACGGCAGTGTCAAGTTGACAACAACCACATCGTCTAGTGGAACTGCAGCGTCATTTTCATCCAATTTACGAACTGAAGGACCTACAATGCTCGTAGATCCCTTATACCGGTTGGCTTATTGTTCTTTTTGTAGATCAAATAGGAGTAATTAATTGCACCTCAAGGTCTTCGTTCATTCATTTGTTTGCTCTTCAAATGCATATCCTTTTCACGACAAAATCCGTTCAGGACATCATTACCACCACCAACACTTGACAAGGCTATGTTAAATGCAGTAATGTCTCAGTCATTAGCAATCCATTCAATGCGCGATGATGCTTGCAGTCCACCGACATCAAGTGGAAGGTAATAATTTTCACTGCTAATATCTTTATCGCTATGTGACATTGTAAAAATTCTAAATACTTATTGATAGGCGTGGTGCCATAACTTCTTTCAAATATGGATAGTTTTTGTCGTATTTATATGACTTACACATATTCTAATGAAATTGAAACTGTTGTAGGTCCTCGACAACTCACAGTACACCTCCTCCGGTTGCTTCAGCAGTTTCAATGAAGAAAGACCAGTCAGTTTACGAATTACCAAGTTCTTCGAATGCAACCATCCCTTTTCCTACAAACGTTACACTTTTTGGTGTATCGGCGCAAAAAGTAAGCACTTTTTATGAAGAACTCGGCTAAAAATCTGACCTTCAAAACGTTCAAACTGTTTTAAAACTCTTCCTTTAGAACGAGTTATTATCAAGTGGCATGACAGAAGAAAAAGATTTGAACAATGGCAGTCTAATATCTCAACTAGAAATCAAGCTGCAATCTCGTACGAATTATGTGCCTACGGATAATGGTTCAATTACAAGTGTGGGAAGTAAAACCGGTGTGTATTTTTGGTTAGAGAGGAAAAGCATGTAGATAACTTATTGGTTTAATGGAAGTATTAATTTTGTTGAGACAATGTTGAATGAGATTAGGAATTGAATTCGTGTTTATTCATCCTTTTTTATTGATTTTATTGAATCATGAAAAAAATGACCAGTTTACTTATATTAGTGTGAAAGCAATAATGGCGGTATAATATTGAAAACTAAGTGTATTTTGCATCTCGGTCGATCCATTACATTTGTTTTCAATCCTTAGTTCAGAATGGTTATTTTGCTTTAGACATATTGAAATTTACGTTTCAGTGAAAAGAAAAGCAGTTGATGGAACGGAGAAACCGAAACGACCGCGTAATAATAAAGCATGTAAATCTATGAAAGCATTGCTTGAATCGGTTGGACCTTTGATCTCGGTAATTTACCAATGTTTTAAAACATTTTGATTTTCATCTATCGTTTTTAATGCTCTATCTGGGTTTTATCGTTCATTCTAATGGATGATTTCATCAGTTATTTGCATCTTGATGTGTGATATGTTTTCCAGACATTTGGTATTGTAATTTTTAATCCCTTTGTTCTTTTATTTGCAGTCATTTGTAGCTCCATAATCTCTTGAATTTTTTTCTCTTCAGGAAACGGTCTCCGACTTTCAACGAGAGCGATTAAATGAACGTGATAGTAGTATAACAAATACTGCAACAACCCATTCAACAGTTCCGTCAACTTCTGGAGATCATGAGATTACGATTTGTTCAGTTTCGGCTAGTACCTCAACGGGTAATTTTTCACCATTAGTTTGTCTTAGACTGAAAACGTGGGAGATTGTATCGTTATTTCCTCATTTCGAAAAATAAGCTACTAAAGCTTTCACAGATGCGATTCTTCTTTCAGCTCAGTGTACCGTAGTGACGTGTTCTTCGGCATTAACACAACAGCAACAACCGTTAACAACAACAGCATCAACACTTGTTGGTGTGCCACTTATTAGGACACAACCAAAAGCGGTAGTAAGCCCGGATGCTGGGTAAGCATGCTTCATTTTTCACACTACTGAAATGCAGAATTAAATTAGAAGAATTGGCAATGTATTATTCGAATTTTTGCATTAATGCAGAGATTTGAATACTGCGTTTCTAATTTTACTATTTAATTTTTTATACATATGAAATGGCAGTGTATGCCAACCAATTTTGTGTGCGCTTCGAAAACATCTTGGAGGGTTTTTTAGATGCTCACAGAAACTGTGTTGAGAAAATGGCAGTTCATTTTAATAATTGCATTAGTTTCTGTTTCACACATTTGTTTTTTCTTTAGTGCGGCCGTAGTAGCGATAGATCGAACTCATGTAGCGTCATCACTTCCATCGACATCTGGTGCAGCTGCAGCTACATCGCTTTGCCCTGTATCGCAACACTCGGTAGCTTTTCCACAATCGATGGAAGAACTGTTAGAACGGCAGTGGGAACAGGGATCACACTTCTTGATGAGTCATGCTCCATTTGATAGTTTGTCTTCTCTTTTTTCGTTTTGTACTGGTCTTCCACATATTTTTTATGCCATGCTTTTGATGATGATGAAAAGGAACGGTGGGAGTTTCATCATTAATATTCTAGAAGTTTTTTATTGGTTTCCCAATGAACGAATGAAATGTTTCTCAAATGGAATATAGCAGTTTTGTTAACGTATGAAACACTAGATGATAATTATCTATTAATTTTAGTTTTTTACGTTATAATCAAGATTTAAATAGGAAGTTTTAGTAGTTTAACCGATACCGTTAAATAAACGTTGATGTACATATCGATTTTAATGTTTTATTGAATTACTGCAAGGAAAGTGAATAGTGAAAGATTTTTCAGTTGCGCAACTTTTGTCATGTTTGCACGAGCTGAAAATGGAAAATGTTCGTTTGGAAGAAACACTGTCACAGCTTGGTAGGCGGCGAGATCATCTGCTTGCATTAAATACTAGGTTATCACTATCTCTCGCAAGCGGTTCTTCATTGGGTCTTGGTGTTAGGTATGTTTCATGTAATCCGACTTTCTGTAGTTTTTATTTTGCATTAAGGTCTTGGGGGAAGTATATCATTTTTAAATACCATGGACAACGGCATCTGTTTTCAACCATAACGTTGTTAGAATCGTATGTTTTACAAGTGGAGTGTGGAATATTACATTTCTATTCATAGAACTATTTGTTAGAATTCTAGATATATTATGGTATTAAAGTGACTATTACAAAAGACTTTACTACGAAATATGTCTTTTAAGTCCGCATCATTCGCCACGCATTAGTGCAGCAAGTGGCAGCAGCAATATACCGTTAGCATCAACCAGTAGTAGTATGCAGTCGAACAGCGGCATCTCATCAACACAGTGTACAACGCAATCTACCTCCTCCGCCTCCATTTCAAGTCTCGCATCGATTGTACCTCTGCCACCAGCAACAATATGTGGACAACAACAGCAACAGCAATCCCTCCAAGCAGCTGCTGGTTCTGCGGTCATCTCTTTTTTGAACCCATTTTGTTCTACCCTTCCACCTATTATTGACGATTCGTTGAGTCAGCTGCGTTCGCTTGCAAATAACGGATCAATGATTACAACTCGAAGTGGCCATACACCGCAAGCTGCTGTAGCTGCTGCTGCTGCCGCTGCTGCCGTTGCTGCTGCTGGACAGTTGGCTGGTACTACTAGTGGTACGGAAAGCCGACAAACACCCACAGCTAGCACAACTACCTGTGGTACTACATCAGTGCAGCAAGCTTCACTTTCTTCCAGTCGGTTAGTTCATGCAATTTTATCGGAACAAAGTGTTTGTTGTTTCTTTGGGAAATTCTACGGTAACGAAATGAAAGATTGTATTGTTTACTTTAAGCAATTATTATTTATACTTTAACGCAACGAACTGCTTAATTTTTTGCAACGCTTAATTGTTTGGTGACAGGGAATTGGTAAAACGTTATGTAAGTTATGAAATAACATCATTTTTATGGGAAAAAATGAAAGTGGGTTGAATTTTTAGAATTCCATCGGCAGCATCAGCGAATACGGGAATAGGTACACCTTTATTGGCGAACTTTACCAATACACAACTTGCAACAAGTATGCCATCGACAGCCTCTATAACAAATACATTGGATTTGTTTAGTGGATCACAAAATAATGCCCATTTGGCACTGACTTCTGAACGGCAACAAATGGCTGCAGCAGCAATTGCAGCTGCCGCTGCTGCGAATGCATTAGGTGGAAATTTTGTTGCTCCTCGGACACCAACTCATTCAAGCACAGCCGTTTCCGGAACATCTGCTATAGGACAGCTCGCTCCAACGGTACAGTATTTTATGGATATTTTGTTAATGACAGCGAAGAAGAGAAAGAAGATATGTTGTTTGGCTTTTTGTTATTACTATTGTTCTATCAGAATAATTATCGACTATACTTATTGCAGGAGTTATTGGCGCAGTACGCATTGCTTGCTCAGCAACAGTTGCTCCATCAACAAGCAGCAATGGCAGCTTTAAGCGCCAGGTATGGAAGTCAGGTGATATCAAGCAGTTCGACTTCACCTCATTCTACTTCTTCAAATTCACAACTTTCATCAAATCCTCATTCGGGAAAATAGTAATTGTTCCAAAATTTACCCTGACATGATTTTGTTTTAATTAGGTTTTTTAAGATTGAATTTCCAGAAGTCTGAAAGTGTGAGGTGAAGTTTTAGGAATGTCACTTGTTAATCTTTGTGAGATCTGCATAATGAAGTATGAAAAAATATAAAGGCAAAAGTCGCCAAATTTTATCAGGTTTCTTTCCCTTCATATTTGGAACTGTATATAAATCCGAGTATTGAATGATAAGATTGATTTCATGTGTAATTTAAATGTTGTTTCTGTGATTCATTTCGGTTTGCTTCATTCATGATTGCTGTTTGTTTGGATGTAATCCTTTTTTATTTTCATTTTGTTGTTAAACGTTTTGGGATATAATTTTAATTGATTGCATGGGTACTTTGTTTGATTACACATACAAGCGCGGAACTGATTTTCATTTCTAGTTTTCAGTATTCTTCAATTCCAAAAGAAAATTTCATGAACGGGCGCGTACAAACGCATTCGTTCTTTACCTCTTTTTTTTGCATTCGTTTGTGATTCCGTCATCGCTTCTTTTTTTTTCTTCAATTTATTTTTATAAATGGAAGTGGTAGTGGCTACTACACTTCTTTTTCGGCTGCTTAAGAAATATTTCTACTCATTCTGTGGCTTAGTCGAATTCTTTCCTTTTTTTATCTGAACTGTATTTGCGTAAATTAGTCAAGTATGTTCGAAGTTTGCACACTCATCTGTTTTTAGGGATTATTTTAGAAATAGTTTTATACAATTGTGAGTGCTTCAGAAGTAATTATTTAAAATAACGACAATAGATGGAACCGTTTTACATAGGTGGAACAGACAACCTCTTTATTATTTTGACTTCTACGATAATTTGGGAAATATTCTGCTCGTGCTTTTTTCTCCTTCAGTTTTTTATTAATTGCCATATTTTGGGACAAATATTACTACTGTCACAATTAGAATTACACAGCAGTCTGCATTGTGATTTTTTTACGCCTTGTTATTTGATTAATGGAATTTGCTCGTCTTCCTTTTATTTTCTTGCCCTAATATGAAATGTTGAAAAATTGAAGTAAACATGTTGATTGTAAGGAGAATTATGCTTTGCAGATGGATTCGATTGTTTTGTCTTTTGAAGTTCTATCGCTTCCGCCCACCTAAATAATAACAGTAATGATAATAATAATGTTATGATGGTGATGATGAAGCATTTTGCAAGATTTAATATTTTCGACTTTAGTTTTATTTTGTTTTTTTTTCTATAGAAGGAAATTTTGATTTTGTTCTATCATTATTCATCTTTACATCCTGAATTTTGAACGTTTCCAAAAATTCCAATCCAAGTCTGTACTCTTTTTTTTTCAACATCAGCTCAATTTTTTTTCTTTCTTTTTTGAAAATTTCGATAAATATAGCACAAAATCATTTTGCGGTGAATGTCTAAGTCTATCAAAATTAAAGGAAAGATGTGCTTGTACGAGTTTTTTTTTCTTTATTTTTCTCTTTTCCTGTTGATTGTGAGAAAATTCAATGAGTAAAAGCTACGAACCAATTTGTTTATGCTTCTTGTCTCTTTTTCTTTCGACAGTTAAGTATCAGTGATACAGGCAGCTAAGTTTACTATCTAATGCAACAAATATTTCACAAAAATTGAAAAATTATATGGAAAAAAATGAAGCGAGTAGTTGCGACTATAAGTATTCTTGTGAAATGAAATCTGAAAGGAAGAAAGAAACACAATGGATTTGATAAGGATATGTGTGATATGATATGATTGTGGGGTGATATGATGTGCTGTTGACATTCTCAGACATTTCTGTTATTTAGCAATAATTATTTCAAATATTTAATAGTAGGAAGGGCGACAAATGGTGTGAGTTGTTTTTCTCAAACCATTCCATCATACTATTGTTGTTGCAATTTTCAGTTAGAAAATAAAAAAACAAGAATATCATAAATTCCTTAGCCTTCAAAAAAATAGGAGAAAAAGATGATTGGTAAAAAGGATGGAAGTTGTATTTGAAGAGGAAAATGAAATTTGATTTTTCCCTCTCATCCAATAAATTATAAAAGTTTTGAAGGCTTGTAGAATAAATGTATCTGATCGGTCTAACCGGTGGTATAGCAACTGGAAAAAGTACCGTTTCACAAATGTTTGCCGAAAATCATATTCCGATTATTGACGCAGATTTGATTGCACGTGAAGGTTTGCTTCCTTTTTTCCCTTTTTTTGTTGCGTTATAGTAAGCAGTAAATGAAAATAATTAATTATTCATCATTTAGTGGTAGTAGTTTTGTTGTTTGTTGGTTTAGTAGAGAATGTGATGGAAGATTTGAAATTTTATGATTATATTTTTATTTTTCAATTCAAATAAATCGTATGTGTTGCTTTGTAAAATTACATGTATGTGTGACTTTGTAAGAAAACAATTATTTAATAATTTATTAATTAAATAACTTAATTAAATAACTTTGTTGTACGAGAAAAAGCAGAAGCACATGTTAATGGGAATTTGTTAGTAACATTAGAAAATGGCAAAATTTGGTAGTGCTGTAGTAGAGAGTTTCCATCATCTGCTTTTATAATTGCAAACGAAAACCTTTACTTAATTTTTCAATTTGTTAAATTATTGATTTAATTGGTGAAATTTTTATTATCTTTGATGATACAGATTATTTGATGATTAATGGAGTTAGATATCAGTTAAATTTATCTAACTTTCTACGAAGTCATCATGATATCAATGTAATATACATAGCATTTATCATATCACATTGAAGTAAAATTGCAGTTCATTATTGAACTGCAATATGAGGTACAATCCAAAATGTCCAAAGTGAAATTAGAAATATCAACACTCACTGAAAAAGGAGAGAAATTTTTGGAAGCAAATTTAACAATTTATATTTGTGTGTTAGAATAAAGTTGTACTGTTTTTTCGCTTTGCTCATTAATTCATTTTTGCAGTTGTTGCACCAGGCAAAAATGCATACAAGAAATTGCGTCAACATTTTGGCGGTGAATTCTTTGACGATGTTAGTGGTGAATTGTTGCGGAAAAAACTCGGTGATTTAGTTTTCTCTGACGAAAAAGTAAAGTTCTCTGTCTTTCTCTAGCAGTATGTGTGCAATTTCTGTAATTTTTCCTTTTTTTAATGCAAACTTAATATTTTTATTTATCTTTTCAAATATTTGTTTTCTTTTTTCCTTTTCCAAATATGATCAGCATGCATGTACTTCAGATAACTTGCAATTTTTGACATCATTCATTACTTTCAGTTCAACAAACTTTCAGATTCGTCATTTGGTCAGTTCAATTACACATCCCGAAATACGTAAATCTATAATAATTGAAATTTTGCAACATTTTTTTCGTGGTGAAAAGTTTGTTATTTTAGATCTTCCATTGCTTTTTGAAGCTGGTTATGCAAAAATTTTACAATCAATTGTATTGGTTGATTGGTAAGTTCGAATTTTTACACATAACATATTCAATAGTTCAACAGTAACAGTTTTTTCGTGCACGCAATAAGTCTACCATTTGATCTATAAAAACTTTAAAACAAAATATTGTTTGTATTTTAATTTAAAACAGAAGTGCTAATATTGCTAAAGTGCTAGTGATGTATTTAAATTTATTCTTTACAGTAAGATAAATCGTCGATTTTGATTACGATTATTGAGATTAATTTTTTTTAGTAGTACCAAACATGCAAATAGGTTGATGATAAAAATGATAAAATATTTTTATCATACATTTTCTTTCAGTTTTGAAGATATTCAACTGAAACGATTGCAACAACGAGATAACATTGATGAGGAAGCTGCTCATAAGCGAATCAATGCACAGTATCCGATGTCTGATAAACGTCGTCGTGCAACTCACATTGTGAATAACAGTGGCAGTATTGAACAGACACGAGTTCAAGTGCTGAATTTAATTCGAGAATTTAATGCATCAAAATTGTACTTAATTATTCGTTGTGTTCTACTGTTTGCATTACTTACTTTCTTCATTTTAAGTTATCTGCTGTACCATGTTGTGCTCTCACAACTGTTTAGTAATTAACTTTGCCACAGGTATTTTAGAAGTTAAATTGAATTTTGAAAACAAAAAGTGATTAAAATGGTTGACTTAAAATGTAAGTTTTACATTAATTAATGTTTAGTAATAAATGCTATTAAATATGATTCATTTGATTTAAATTTATTCGAAAATAAAACTCACCCAATTTTTCCATCCACAATGGATTAAGAGTAGTACTTCCATAAAGAGCATTCAGATGAGAAGATGAAATAATGAAGAGAGAAAAATTTTAAAAAAAGGTCGATGTCGTTGATTGCAAAAAATTTTGAAGATAATTCTTAGAATAATGAGAATAATATATCAGAGTGAAGATACTGATTATCGTTCATTATAACGATAAAATCATCATCATCATTGATCCTTATCATCTATCCATTATTTATTACAACGATTAGATCCACAATCCCTCATTTATTGAAGTGATCAATGCCATTATCTATTCTTTCCATACCATTCATATTATTTTAAAAAAAGAAATCAACAATGCTTCTTTTGTTTATTTACTGACATCACACAACGCACTGTACAATTAAAAAACTTCCCATCCATCAGTTCACCTCATCCATCCACTAATTAATTATTAGCTTAGCTAATTGTCGTCAAAATTGTTTATTATTTCGAATAAAAAAAACCAATCTATGTCTTCTCTTTCTTCCTCTTCTTATTCTAAAAATATGTGCTAAATTTCATTTTTATTTGAAATCGTCAAAATTAGCATGTCAATAGCAAAACATATAATAGTAATAATGAAAATATCGTAGTGGAAAAAAATATGAATAGCAAAGTGACGAAAAAAAAGACGAATTAAAATTATTCGAACAGGTGTAGTGTACTTAATTAAATTAAACAAAACGGTTAATATTTATGTAAATTGAGGAAAAATTTTTAATATTGAAAAAACGAAGGGAAAAATTCTTTTTTATATTTTAAAATAATTTCTTTTTTTTTAGGATTTTATCTGATTGGAACGAAAGGATGAAATTTTGCTGCTCTAAAAATTTAAATGTTCCCTTTTAACAATGTGAATTTTGTTTCTCACTGTAAATTGCCCTGTTGAATGGAATGTTATCAGTACATTTGTCGTTCCTTTTTTTCCTCACAAAAAAAGAATTTGCAAAAAAATGAGAATTTGAAACAAACAGGGAAGAAGTTATTGTTGTAAGAGAAAATTGTTTTCGTTTTTCATTCCTCTCTCTCTCTCTCTCTCTCTCTCTCTCTCTCTTTCTCTTTCTCTCAATAAATCTGTGATATATAATATTTCACAAATGCAAACAGTCATACTGTTTGCTATTGCATATGTTTTTGTTGTGACAAATTTATTGTAACTAATGTTTTCTAAAATTCGTTGTTTCATACTAATTAACTCATCGGTGATAGTTATCTTTAATAGTAACGAAAAGATAACTTTTCAAATTTAAAATGTAAATAAAATTCAAATTATGGCAAAAAGGTTAATGGAAATTTTGCTTGTAAAATAATTAATGTTTACAGGAAATTTGATTACCTCCACATACTACATTTAACCTCTCTCTCTCTCTCTCTCTTCTCTCTCTTTCTTTCCTCCTTTCCCATCAATATCTTTCATCTGTTTACCTTATCTGTCATCGTAAGCATTGCGAGTAATATGAGTAGTTTTCCTTGAAATGATTAATTTAATGAAAATTTTTTCCATTTCATTTCTATCCTTCCACCAAAAAATGTCATTCATTTATTCTTTCTAAATTCATTTTTTAAAATTAATTTCGAATTAAAATTTCAACTGATAATACAATGCCTCCTATGTCATTTGCTTTGTTTTAATAAAAATTATTCCATTTTGATTATTTTCCCAGCCATTCTTTCTTACTTATTTTATTGGCACTGAAAAAGCAAAAGTTAGGCGTTAAGGGATTTTGTTTTTTTGTTGTTTAAATTGATAAATACCGCAGTCGTAAACATTTGTTGTTTAATTCATTGAATTTGTGGTAAATTAACAATTGCTTAGTGACAGTTTAATAAGTTGCTGTATTTTTAATTTCTGAATTTTTGAATTTTAACTTTTCCATTTCTTTTTAAGTATTTTTAATTTAGAACTAAAAATTAATCGATGAATTGAAATTGAAAAAAAACAGCTTTGGAGAGCAGCATATCCTATCTCTCTGAGTGAAAACGATTACAGCAAGTAGGAAGGCAAAGAAAATGAGTCATTTAAAAGATATTTGCAAAAAAGAAAAAAAAAATTTTCGATAAAAGTTAGCAAAATATATTTATCGTAGCACTGAGGAATAGAATTTCAATATTTAAGGTTATTTCCTTTAAATTCAAATGTTCTGTTAAAAGAAATTTTTAATGAACTAAGCACGAAATGTTTTAATTAGCGTGAAATAACTGAATGCTGAAGTGTTCGTAGACCTGTGGCTATTTTTTGCAATTGAATTCAGGTTTTCATTTTACGATAATTAAAATTTAAAACTTAACAATCAAATGTGCAGCAATAACAATACAACAACTTGATTGAATTTTTGATTTCATTGAACTGTCAAATATTTTCTTTTGATTTCTAATATTTGCGTATTTAATCTAATTTAATTGTTATCGTTTCATTTCTAAAACTAACTATCACCGTCATAAAATTTCATGAAATATTATTTATTTCCAATTATTTCACTTATACGCAAATGCAACTCAATGAATTTGATTTGTTTGCTTAAAAAATGCAAAATATTTTTTTTAAACTTTTTTTTGTTGCTTTCGTTTAGTTAGTCGCATTGATTCGTAAAACGTATTGTTTGATTTTCCATCTAACGTTCGAATTAGAAAAAAAAGTGGGGAAAGTAACGTGAGAGGTTAAGTTGAAAAATTTTGTTGTTTTATTTTTTGGTAAATGCATCGTTTACATTAATTAATCGGTCAGTTGAAAAAGACTTTCAAGTTACTTGTTTGCTAATTAAATTTCGGTAAAAATAACATTTAAAAAATTTCTTAAATTCATCTACCTATTTGACATATAAAGTAGGTTTATTAATTAGCTTAAAAAAATAACAGCAACAAATTGAAACGATTATTTTATGCACAAAAATTTTAGGAAAAAAAAGGAAAGAGGAAAAAATGGAAAAAAATAAAATATTTTTATCACTCTTTTTACAAACAAATATGTGTGTTTTTTTTTAATTTACAATTTATTAAGAAATTAGCGAAATTTTTAATTCAAAATTTTCTTTTGTCACTTCAACTCTTCCAATTATTTGCCCTTTTTTTTCTTCATAGAAATAAAAATGAAGGAAAAATTAACGATTATTGGTGAATTAATTGATGAAATCAAGAAGTCAGAAAATGATCCTTCACGTTGCTTACAACGTCAACAGCTTCTTCACGCAGATATCTTAGCCGATGATATCATTCAGGTGTGATAAATCTATTTCCATGAAAAGTTCTTCTCCTATATTTAACTGATCTTATCAAATTTTCTTATTAAGATATTTTCAGAAGTTAATTAATTTGCGTAACTTATACAGTAATATATCATTGGATAGTACGAAATGTTATGATACGATATTGATAAACAATGATATACAACAATATTTGCCTTATCATAAAAATATTCATAGTTAGTTTAATTTTGATGAAATTCTTTTGACAAAAAAAAACCGAAAAAGAATTTAATGATTAATTTAAATTGCAAAATTAATCAAAATTAGCTAATATTTTTTAGTTATTTGAAAAATTCACAACTTACATCAATTATTTATCGTAAATTATAATAACTTACAAAAAAAATAGTAATATTTATTTCAACTAGAAATTTAATACAAACTATAATATTATACAGTTGATAGGATGTCAAAAATTTATTGATTTTGTTAACGTTATTGAAATAGTACAATTTGACATTAACTATCTACCGTACAAATTTTTGAACTAGTCATATACCGTATGAATTAAGGATTCTTGTTAGCTATGTACATATTACAGTTACTACTGTACATACCGTATCGAAATTATGATAGCTAAAGCTTATTATTAATCATACAACCTATACGGTATGCGAGCAATGCGTATAACACAGAAATGTTTTTCAGCTCCGCAAATGGTTAATACGAAGACGGAAGCGGCGCTAAATGATGAAAGTTCAAATTTGATAGAAATTGCGCATAGTGCGTTTAACAATGAAAATTATGCAAAATGTGTTCGAACAATTGAAAGAATTGCAACATTGCAACAAAGCAAATTAAATCCGTAAATTTTTACTTCATCGATTGCTTTTGCTTTCCTGAAATTTTATTAATTTGTTAATTGAAGTTACGTTTTGCCTGTTTATCCTAATTTAGTCGTACAAATGAGAGCCTAAGAATCATCTAAAATTTAAATAATTGAAAACAAAATTCTTTCATTATCGTTCATTATCTCAAAATACTGAAGAGAGTGAACGAAGGGAGAGGAAGAGGAAGAGAGAGAGAGAGAGAGAAATAGAAATGGAAAAATAACGATTATTTCATTCTTTTTTATTTTGTCGAATAATTAATTTTTGGCCTATCGAATAAGACAGAAGACCATATTTAAGACAGTTATTTCGGTTAAACTTTGTAAGATTTTACTATTTCAGGTTTACCAAAATTGTTTAGTAATTGTCAAAGAGATGCAATCATTTCTGAATAATTATTTTTTACAGAATTCTCATTGATTTATGTCATAAATCATACAAAAAAGTGATCCAAAGTGCGGCATCAAATACCGACAGGTTGAAATTATGCGAATGGTGGAGATTATTTGTTGGTAATTTTCAATTTATTTTTCATCTTTTGTCTTATCCTCTTTTTGGAGATAAAAGCGAGAAATTAGTTTTAAAATGAAATTGTAGAAAATTTGTAATATTTAATACCAATTTGAAACGATAATTATATATGGAAGGGTGCAGGAAATTTAACTTCCTCCTCTTCGTCTTCCTTTCATTTAAAAAAATTAAAGAGGAAGAAGATTGAGTTTGTTGTAATTCAAAATGAAATTTGAAAAGAAGAAGGGCAAAGACTGAAATTTAAGCATTTATGAGAGGAATGAAAATAAATAAAGTAGTCGTCGAAACAGGTGGCATTTACGACTTAAAACTGCGGAAACAAAAAAGAATAAGGAATTGAAATGATCGAATTCAGGAATTAATTAGTTCGTTATTTCTCGCGGGATACTGAAATGATTTAAATTTCAGAAAGTACAACATTTAATGATTCATCAAATGAAGCGTTACTTTGTCAAATCGATTGGCGCAGTGAGTGTTTGCAGGAGAGATTGAAACTTACAAAATGTGTTAATGAACGAATGCGAATATCGGAATTGTTAATTGTTAGTCTGATCGAAGGATATGAGGTGGATATATTTCCGGTAAAAATTTCAAATTAAATTTAAATCGATAAAATATATGATTTAAGTAAAAATTTAGATTGCTACCCAATGTGTTGCGACATTTTCAGTGGGCAAATTAAAACAACGCATCGATGGTTTATGCTTAATGATTAGCGATTATTTGCGCAATTTTTCTGGTTGTCTTTTTTTAAGAAAAAAATTCCTTAACTAATTCTCTCTGTTTTTTTCGCAAAAAAATTAAATTAAAATTTTCCTTTTTTGACAAACAACGCCAAGTATTTTACTAACAAAATTGAAGATAAAATTAATTTTAATATCAAATATCGTTCATTCATTTATTGTTTCCCCAATTACTTATGTCATATTTGTAATACACACTGAATGAAAATCCTTATTTACGGTATGCTTGAAAGGAAAGAATATTTTACTGTAATATCAGTGATACAGTAGATTATTACTGTGATATCAGTGATACAGTAGATAGCTACAGTAAGAGGGAAGCTATGTGAATTTAGAATTGAATAAAGTAGTATCGCTGGTAATCGAAGAAGGTATTGAATTATTAAGACTTATTTATAATGAAGCAAAGGATGAGTTTGGTGCAATCGTGCAAAATAAACCTGAAAACGACGATGAGAGGAAAAATGTTAGTATATTTTTAAATTTTAATTTGGGAAAAAGTTTTAACTCTAAATAAAAAATGCGAAATAAAAGATGAAAAATCAATTTTAGAATGATAAAATTGAAAACAAATGTTTCTTTCATCAATTTTTTAATAATAAGAAATATTGCAAAAAAGAATTGAAAATAAAATTTTTGAATAAAAAACGAAACGAAATTTATTTTTATAAGTTAATTAATTTTTTTTACCATTTCTCTATTTCTTTTCCCTCTTTCTCTTTCTCTGTTCTCCTCTATTATTTTAAACAATTTTTACATTCGAATAAAGCATAAAATCATATGTCCTAAAATGACAAATTTAAATTTAAACGTTCAAATAACTTTATAATGGCATTTCAATATTTCAGCTATTGGCAATAATGAACGAAATTAGTGTTGTATTACGACGCTGTAGTTGGTGTGACATAAACTTTACTCGTAATGAGGAAGAAATGAGATCTAATAAGGCGATCGATCAGAGTAACACACCAGCGAATAAATTATCATTATCCGATGATCATGATAATCGTAATGATATCATTGAGGCACGCTTCTAATTAATTGTCTTTTACAATAACTAATTCATTTAATCATTTTAGCGCAAAAAAACGAATGTAAATAAGCGGAAATTTTTTTTTAAAAATTAGAATAATAGACGTATGTACTACAACAGTTAATAATAAGCGAAATAAAATTTTTTGTAAATAATTTCTGATTTTGCAATTTTTTCTTTTGACGAATGAATGCAACAAATTTCCTGTGTTTTGACAATAATTTTGCAGATAATCTAAATCATTCAATACGTTGAAATTTTGAGCAAATAAATTTCATTCATTTTAAACTTTAATAATAAATAAGTGAAACTCATTGTACATCATTGCTGGCAGAACTTAAATACTTAAAAAGAATAAGCAGCAATATGAGCAAACTAATTAATTGAATAAACGTGTAAAATCAAATTAATGAAATTTCCATGAATTTATATTTTCCTGGTATTTAAGTTAATATTTCTTTTAACCATAATTTTTGTCGGATATGTTATTACTTTACGGCCCTAATTAGTAATATATTTAATTGTAATATCATTTTTAATAGTATTTTTCATTCGCACCTTCTTCATGCATTGTAGTTTTCTTCTTGAGCCGTTGTTTTAAATCTTCAAATGTAACATCTTTGTTTGAAAAATTTGAAAATTTTAGGCTTTAATTGCAAAAATTTGCTAGAAAGAAGCAATGAAACATTCAGCGTTGAAAATTCATCATCGATCGAATGACATAGGTCCTCTAACAAAATCATAAGACAAACACAAACTTGAAGTTCCATTTAAAAAACTAGGACTTATATTGACTCTCTGTATTATCAAACTTATGTACTGAATGATCGATCGAAGGCAAACAAGAAAGGACAAGACATTTCTGCCGTGGTATCGGTGATAGATATGTGGGAAAAATTTTTAATTTAGAAAAAGGAAAAAAAATGGCAATTTCGGATGTTTACATTCATTACCTCACAGAGTGCTTTTTTTGATGGTAAATATGTGAAATGCAATTGGTAATTTAATGCATTTCTAAATTGCAATGCAAAAGCATTCTAAATTGCAGCGTAAGTGGACGCTTACGTAATTGACGACAATAGAAGAATGAATGTCAGTAGCTACCATCCGTTGTTAACGATTTCCAATCTTCTTGTTTTTCATCATTGCATTTCTATAGTTTCAAACATAAATACCATAACGTTAATAGCACAACAAAGACTGAAAACCAATAGTATGCAAATCTAAAATCATTAACATCCAAAGGTAATTCAAGTTGACCTTTAACACCAAAAGATAGATGTGAGGAATGAAAATTGTTTCGCTGTCATTTCTATAGTGATGCCAAACTAGTGCTTCATACAGTGCAAAATCAATTTCCTTCATTTAATTATAACATGCAAAAAAAAAACTTTAAATGCAGAAAGAACAAGAATAGAAATTGAAAGGAAGCCACAAACATTTCAAAAATACCTGCTTAATGGTAAACTACACTAATGTAAACCGGTTTTGATTATACCATAATATAATATTGATGCCATGAAAAAAGGAATAACATATTATGTTCTCAATGAGAAAATATGGAAAAAGAAGCGAAATGATAAAATACGTATGCGAAATAGATTGATGAAATAAACTGATCAAATTAATCAATAAAATATTTATAGAAGGCATATGGTATTTGTGGAATTCACAGGATATTTTTGGAATGCAGAGGAAATTGATAAATAAAAAATTCAGTAGTTAGCAGTCTAAACTACTGTCCAATAAAAAAAAACCTTTTTTAATGTTTAGACTAAAATATTTCACGTAAAAATAAAACATTACTAAACCAAAAAAATGTTTCGTCTAAAGTGACAGACAATGATGAGCAAAAAATTTGGTATTAGCACAGACGGATGCATCACAATATTGTGAAATAGAACTTACATACTACTATCGAATAATTTAGATCACAATGTTTAGTTAGCGAATCAATTAGATAACATTTTAGCATATTAGGTATTATATATAACAAATAAAATACATAATATGCTAAAATCCTATCTAACTGCTTCGTCGACTTAATATAATCTAATTATTTAAATTACATTAAAGGAATATGCCTTTTGAGGTAAAATTAATCATTCTCGTTTACATATAACATTAAAACGTATTAAAAGTAATAGACTGAACCATTTGCTTATAAGGAAGAATATTGTTTCATGATAAATATCGTGAAAAGTGAAGTTTAAATAAAATAAATGAAAAGAACAGATATGAAAGGCAACGATAGTTTTCATCACTCTATTTCTTGCAGTGATTTTGGCAAATTTCAAACCAATTATTGTAATAGAATCAATATTTGATTAATTGTATGCCATCAGCAGGTCGACTCCAAAATAATACTTCCATATCTGGTTGTTTGGTGTTAAAAAGAGCAACAGCACAACCACCCCAACCAGCTCCTGTAAGTCGTGCACCCAATGCGCCATTTCGCAAACAGTTTTCAACCTAAAAAAAGGAAGGAAAAAAAGCTAATGCAACAGACAGAATTCGGCTAACCAGATATTTGGAAAACAGAAATATTCATATGAGAAAGTAACAAGAGTAATAAGTAATTTAAAATATTATAATATCAGCAATATCATTAACGATTAGAAATATGTAATTCTTTGTATTTCGATGAGACTCTTTTAATCAGAGGTTGCTTGAAATAATATGAAAAAAAAGCTCACTACTTCATCCAATTTATCACAGGAACACTCGAACAGTTCTTTACAACTAGTATGGCTATCATTCATCAATTTTCCCATCTCTTCAACATTACCAGTTATACAAGCCTCATAAAATAACCGAACTCTATCAGCTTCTGTGTAGACATGTTTTGCTCTTTGCGCTAATTTAAATGTTTTCACTGCAAATATTCATATGAAAAAGTAATAAGAGTGGACTTAAGTAAAATAAACTTCAACGAACTCCAATTTTTATGTGCTCCAAATAGAGTGGATTTCGAAAATTACACATATAGAAAGTATATAGTCCTTTTTTTTAAGTTAGCATAATAAACAGGTCACTTCATTATCGACAATTATTGAAGTTGCGGTCCGACCCTCTAAGAAGTGATAAAAAATGAATCGATGACAGAATGGATACTACTGATAAGAGGATACTGATATTTTAATATGTGTTGTACAAAACTCATAAAATATATTGTTTTGTTAAATACATATTATATCTCGTACAAGATGCTACCAATTCTCTGAAATTTGGTGTTGCAAATTGGAAAACTAACTATGTTGAGTGTTTGAGGAAAGAATTGTTTCGTCGAAATTTTCATTTGATATGCCTAACAAGCTCAGCGCATTATCCTTGGTGTAAACACGACTCGGCAACACTTCCTCTACTATGGCGATCATTTCTTGAGCAGTCTTCTGCAACTGTTGTGCAACCTCACCTAATGTCCGGATCTCTTCCCAGTATTCTAATTCGCAAACTTTTGCTATAATCTGAAGAACTGTATTGAATATCCTTCTAGAAATACTTTAAGCAAATTTTTATACTTCCAAAGTCATAAATCTGTCTTGGATTAAGTTATCTTGACAAAGTCTTTTACTTAATTTAAATTTCAAATTTGAAGAAAAGGTTGTAAACCTGGGCTGCTAGACGACACTCCACAACACGTTCGTTGTATTGAGAAGTAGCCGCTTTATTAAGTGCTTCACCAGAATGGATCACAGCAAAAAGAGCATTTTTTGGAAGTATAACTGGTAAAGATCTGAGCGGATTGAAGTTAATAAGCATCGCAGAGCCCTCATTAGCTAGAACTTCAATTGCTTGATCCATACCGCCACCCTCCACACCGACATATCGTTCCATTTCGGCACACAACTCAGCAAATTCTGTCTGAAATCCACATTTATGAATTCATTTATGATGAAATTCAAAAAGCAATATAATGAAAAATATTTTGGGGAACAAATGTATTTATTAGATTGGAAAGGAAATTTTACGAATAAATACCTCTACCTTACTGATAATATCAAAAGCTCGCCCGGAATGCAGTGCAAGTGTTACGAGTGCTGCAGCGCACACAACAGAACTGGAACTAGAAAGACCAGCACTTATTGGTATGGTACCTGTAACTTCGTAAATGGAACTTAAGTTCAGCAATCAATAAAAATTACATGACCTAAAAAGACATATTACAATTAAAAACGAAAACCGTAGCATAATCGGATTCAATACATCGGGAATATCATATTCAACATTCAATACCCAAAGGTTTCACTACATTTCATAATAAACAGTGGACTCTTTCACATCAAGAACAAAGTTAAATTTAATTATTAATACTTTATGAATATGATATTCTGATGCTATCGGTACGATTTTTAAAATAACATACTACAACCTACCATAAACTAATACATTCATGCCTTTAGGTAACACATTCAGGCGCCTTAATATACCTTTCCAACCACATAAAAAATAATGAAACCATTCAGGTTTCCCACTAGCAATCCAATCATCACAAAATTTGTGTATGTGCGATCTTTAAAGATAATATTTTATTAATAATTTACAAGCGTTTAAAATTTTCAAAAATAAATCCTCATTTGAATGTAATTCAGTAGTAACAATGAAATTTTACTTGAAAACTTCTCATAGCAATAAAATTTTGCTTAAATGTCTAGCACAATAATGAACCTTTACCTGAATGCCGCATCGATATTTTGGAATACAATTTCATTAGCATCATGAACTGAAGCTAAAATATATGTTGAAGCGTTAATTGCCATTGGCAATACACCATAGCCACTGTAATCAATATGTTCGCCTAGAAAACACAATATCCGTTAAATCATTAATATTTTAATGTCAATCAATATTCATGCTTCCTATTGCTTAAAGCGGCAACATTAAACAATTCATTTCATGCGATGATAATTTCGTGTTATCAATTAGCACCACTCAAATATTACTTTAAATACATTTCTTTTCTTCAACATCTCATGTACTCATCAAAAATTTTTCAAACTTTTTCAATTTTAACTATGCAGAAAACTCTTACTAATTTTTCAAACATTTAAAAAAAGAATTACACTAAAATTTTTCTAAGAAATAAATATGACTCGTCGTCTGAAGTTTGGTAAAATAGTAAATTTTTTTTTTTGAAAAAATACCAATTAAATTAACTCTTCCAGGACAACGAACAATACATTTTGCTGAGCAATTGAATCGCTGCTCAAATTCATCTTTCAACTCATCAAGATCCATTATTGTCTCGTAATATTGCTATATAGAAAAAATTTAATGTGCATAGATATAATATACGTAATATGTAATTTTAGCGATAAAGCACAGCAAAAGATTTTACAACATTTCATTCATCACTCTCGGTGTACAACAAAAAAAAAATTAACATCGTCGTAAAGTATAATATGAAAAGTGAAAATAAGCGCAGTACGAATGGATGAATTTTAGAAAAGAATGAAAAAAGGTTGACACTGCACTTTTTATGAGTGAAAACAAGTTAGAAAAATAATTTTTTATTCAAATTTTTCTCGTTAACACCTTCCACTCATTGACTAAACAATTAATATTTTCATCATTTATTCGTTGAAATTTGTTTTCACCGGAAATTCCAAATACATTCATTGTGTGTCGAAAAAGCAATGAAATAAAAAAAAAGGCCGAAAAATTAATTTCGAAATTCTTTCCCAAATTCGAATAGAATAAATTAAGTTGACAAAAACATATGGAAAAAAATATTTTTTTTTGAAAGAAATAAACCAGTTAAAAAAGTGAAGACAATGAAAGCACTGGTATCTTGTTAATATCATGAAAATCGTGCCCAAGATCCAGCGATTACTACGGTACTTTTCGCAACCATCATATTTAAATTCTAAAACATTCGAAAAATTCCGAAAAAACCGGCATCTTAAAAAAATTGCTTCTTTGCGACATCATTAACCTTGCAGAATTTGTAAATTTACTATTTTATCGAGATTACTGATTAATTAGTCCTGTTGGATGCAAATTTCACAAATCGAATTATTTAAAAAATTCAAACAAACAGGGAGGGGAAGATTATATAAATACATCCCATCATTGCATTATAATCATAATAAACTGCTCATTTTAAACATTCTAACGATTTCCTTTCCTCCAATTTCAAACAATAAATTTGAATTTTAAGTGGGACTGAAATTTCAAATCCATTCTTCGACTAACATCTCTAAAATATTCCTCAAATCGTACAATGTAATATTTGAAACAGCTGTGAACAATTTTAAATTCATTTCACAAGATACACGAAAAGAGAGTTATGAAATGTATTCAATCTCTTGCTACTACAGGATCTGTGTATGCCTTTTTTTTCAAAAAACGTCAGTTGAACAGCATTGAAAAATAGAATAGAATCAAAGAACTAGGAGAAATCAAATTTTAAATTTTAACAAATTTAAAAACACCCTTAGATAATCGTAAACTATGCTAATTTCAGCGTTTGCATATATATATATATATATATATATATATATATATATATATATATATGTGTACGTATGAGTGCGTATGTGTGTGTGCATGTGTGTTGTGCTGAATAATAATAAAAATGAATTATCATTATGCGTCAAAAAGTGTAACAACTTTTTGACGCATAATGTTATTTCATTTTTTTTTGGAAAAAGAAAAAAAACATTGAAATGTATTTAAGCATAATATTAAAGTGCAAGAATTTGTAAAATAATTTATGTAAAGGAAGAAAAGAAAGATAAATTAAATGGTTTTTCAATTTGTTGTAAAAGCAATTTAAGAAATCAAACATCAGCATCATCGAAACCAACAAACTGTGGAGATTTATTTTCCCATTTCATCTTTCACAACGTGCCATATCATATACATACTGATAATTTTTTTTTTATTACAACAAAACATACATCATTGCCACAGTACACTCTTATTGGTACACGTTCTTTACGTGCTATAAAAAAAAGCTATTTGGTCACCAAATTGTAAAACGATACAAAACAAACTGGAACATTTGACTCACACCCACACAAATTACAAATACTTGTACATAGAAATATTCACAAATACAATTGAATTTCAAAATACAAATGTTAAATCTTTCCAATATTGAATATGATTTTCTAAATAAATATATGTATAACAATATCCGACAATTTGGCTAAATAACAACATATTCCGTCATTTACTAAGTAACAGCATATCATTTAGCGGTGTATTTAGACGTAAAAGCTTCAGAGTGTTAATTTAAAAAAAAACATGAAATTGCAGAATGGGAAGGAGAATTTAGAGCGAAAAAAGAGAACAAAGTAATTAACTTCACATAAATGAAGCGAAGAAAATGAAAACACAACAGAGCAATGTGAAAAGTACCGTGGACATTCATTCTAATAGAACAATTTCAGGATAACTAGTGGACAGAAAAGTTGATAATGGTACTGACTGAATGTTACTATAATGGACACCTGAAATTATTCCGGTAGTGCCATATTAACTGACATTTGATAAATATCATATCACATTTAACAACTTTCACTGTAAAAATTAAATGCCATATTTGGACACCGAGAAACAGAGGAGATGGAGAGGTAATACACGAGGCATGTCAAATGTCCATCTTCGTGGGGCTAATATTTTACGGTCAATTTCGTTTTTTACAAAGTTTTGATTAGTTAAGGATTATTCGGGTAAAGGAATACAGTAAATACGACTGCAGTATATATCATTATGTTACGTTGCAGTAATTTACTTACCAATCTTTGTTTTACAAGCGTTTCATTGTATCTTTTTCAACTTATCTTTTTTTTTTCAGCTGGAGGTCACACTGTTGCTTATATTTATGTTCACATTTATACTTGTATTGTTTATATTTTGGACTAAAATTGCATATTTTCAGTTTATTTCCATTGTGTTCGAATTTTTGTTGTTAGAACTATTCGGACGTTTTTCGGACGCTTCTTATGAATAAAACATTGGTATGTGGTGACATATAAAATACATGTAGTTTAGAGAGGTTTTTAGGCCACAGATGAGTTTATTCGGTGGACCGAAACAAAACACAACTTCAGCTGCTACTTTTGGTACTTCACCTGCTGCACCAGCTTTTACGTTTGGAACTGCCACTTTAAGGTTGTCATTGTTTTTTTTTTAAATATTAGTAATCGTTAGATCATATGATGCTTGTAAATGATTGAATTGTGTAAGTCATATCTCGATTTTTAATGAGAAAGTAGTGTTTAAATAATATATTTATCGATAGCGCCTTGGTTTTATTGAATATCGAGTTAGTAGTATAGGAAATATATACGATAGTTTCGATTGCTATCTGTTACTACGTTCTACGCAGTAATGAAGAAAGGAGAAAAAAAATTGGAACGGGAGAGATAAAAGAGCTTAGTGTGAAATGAAGGTAACGACTCACTTTGAACAAGCACTACTATGAAATTATTTATTATGAAATTATTACTATGAAATTATTTACTTTAGCGCAGCCAATAAACCATTATTTGGCTCGACGACGACTACACAGCTTCCGACAACGACATCCACTTTCGCACAATGTGGAGGATTATTTGGCTCAAAACGTAACTTATTTTGCTAGGTTTTTTATTCTTTTTTAAGCCGATATAATTTAGTTCAAAAAAAATGAATCAGTGCATCAGTATTTAGTTCTTATTTTGAATGGTAGTGATAGATAGTGGGACACTTTTTCACACATCTTACATTTATTAGTTCATTATGTGACACTTTAAATCTTTTATTTTTTCTTTGGTATGTTTTATAAAAATTTTTTTGTTTTGGTTCATTTTTTATGCTATAAATATAACAGGCTTTGATATTGTAATGATTAATCTGTTTCTAGCTGGGACAACAGCTTCTTCAGCAAGTCTCTTATTGTCTGGGATAAAACCTACTGGTTTGCCAGGCACTTCAGCAGCGCCAATCGCGCAAGCTTCACAATTTTCAACGGTACAGGACTTGATACAGGTGGAGTTGTATTGTGGTTTCAAAACAGAAGATTTTATTATAACATTTTCCGTTTTATCATTGATGGCTTCTACTTTTGAATATATATTTATTTGGAAATGTTAGATTTTATGTTATGTGGTTTGGATATGAGGTGAATTTTCTTCTGGGCCTGGATATCGTTTATGTATTTATGAAGTTAAGAATATATAAAATATAAAATATATAAAATATTCAAACAGCGAACTGAATATATTTTTAGAACTCAGAATGTCTCATCAGATCGTTGACATCGCCAGATCTTTTTGGGGATGAAAGAGATGGCATTATTGCGAAATTAAATCAGCTTTTATCTGCATGCGCAGTCGGTAATGGGTATTACAAAGGCGACCAGCAACCTGTTCTCTATACTACAGAAAACCCTTTTTATCAGTTTAAAGCGATTGGTTATAGTAGGTAAGTGAGTTCAACTCTTTTTTACGTTTGGACTAACTGTTTTGCGTTTCATTTCGTTTTAAAGTGTAAACATAGGAGCATAAAAAAACAAACATAATGATAGATTTTAACATATATTGCTAAGAGTGAAATAAAGTACAATTAATAAACCTTTGGTGATTTTTACTTAGTGCGCATGATATAAGAGTTTCACCAGTAACGTACGGTACTTTTAATTAAGTGCACAGTTCATTTAGTGTGTTGGTACTTATAGCTTAAGGTGGTTGCTAAAAAAATAAAATTGCTGCATTTCAGAAGAAGTGATTATTGTGATAGCGATGGTATTGTGGCTCTAACTCTAGGAATTAATTACGAGCAACTTTCAAATTCCGCTCAGCGACAAAAATTTGTAGATTCAATGAATCTTATACTAGGCAACAATACAAATATCCGGGCGCATATCGAACTTATTCGTCCACTTCCAGATAATCAGACTGAAGTAAGCTGTTTTAAAATTAAACTGATGTTTTATATATGAAAAGGATGAATAGGTATTATAGATGAACTGATTCCTTGTTATCTCGCTGCAGATCCAGATTCTATTAATTTTTATTTTTCTGTTTCTTTTTTTTTCAGGTTTTACTATATGTAACGGAGAAAGGTAATGGCAGATCAAGTAGCAAAGAGCTGTGTGCTTTCCTGAAGCAACCTACACAAGAAACGCAGTTGAAGAATCAGCTTTGTGTTACGAATGTCCTATCGCGTATAACGGTGGATAATGTAAAAAAACAAGCATTTATCAAAAATCCTCCAGCCGGTATGAGTTGATTTAGAATTATAACCTAAAAAATTAATTTTTAATTTACAATCATGTACTTTTGCTTAGGATTCGATTCACAAATTTGGCAGCAAGCTGTTCGAGAAAATCCAGATCCCGACAAATTGCTTCCTTATCCAATTCGAGGATTTGAACAGTTACGTAAAAGACAGGAATTGCAGGTAAAATTTGAAATTAACCACTTAATCATTCTTGTGAGTATAAATTGAGTCTTCAGTCCACCATGGATTTGAATGCTTTTGCTATATCCTAACCTTTCAGGCAGCGGAGATACGTCTTGAGGAACGTGTTATTGAGGAATTGAAGCAAAGACTTGTCCAAATAAATAGTAAAGTAACAGCAGGACAAAATCAGTGTTCATATCAACGGTTTGTATTTTAGGAAACAAATGTTCTAAATTTATGGAAAAGAAAGCTTCCGTTTACAAACTAATTTTGCTTTTCGTTATATTTTGTATTCAGTTTTTTTAATTTATGCATTTTTCTTTTTAGACAGAGACATAAAGAATTATCGCATCGTTTGTTACGTTGTTTAGCAATGCAGTCTCTCCTTCAGCAGTATACAATTAGCATAGACAGTGCCGAAGAGAAACTTGAAACACGTCTTGAAGCATTGAATGCATCTCTTATAGCACCTAACCAAATCAAGGTTTCAAATTTCTTCAATTTAAATTTTGCAAAAAGGCAAGTATTCGAGAGATATATAAAGTCAAGTGAGGTATGACTAATAATTTTTCTTATATAATCTTATTCGCATGTTTAAGAGTCGAATTAATGATTTGTTAGCCATTTTGCGTGGCGACGCAGAAATTTTGAAAGAAACAAGTGGGACCAAGCTGAAATTAAGTGAAAGTGATCTGACACAAATTAAAAGGTTAATTATTCTAAGTGTCATCAGTTGTCACTTTTTTGTTTGTTTAGCCATCTATATCAATGTGTCTTAATTATTCGCAAAAATCTAAAAGTTGAAATTTGGAAGAGTTATTAGGAACAGCTGATTTTTTATTATATCTTTCCAAAGTTTGTTAAATGAATCCGTAGCTTCCATGTTTTTCAGGTACTTATATCGAGCTCAAGAAGCACTTGAAGGAGTTGTTGATGTTGTGCGTGAAAGTACTAATGTTCTTGATATTATAGAAACACATCTGAAATGATTTTTAACATATATTCAATACATTTGTTGTTAACACTTTGTGACATTTCAGTAAATTGTTGTATTGACTCCACAATTTTTCTCGTAATGAAGTGTACTGCGCTATCAATAAAGAAACATTTTCTTATTATGTCGCGCCACTCGCCTTTCGCACATACATTCGTTTTCATTGCGATATTTGATATGGATGATTGAGATTTTTCAATACCTTACCAAAATTTGTTTCAAATATATAAAGGATATGGATAGTGTGTGATTCTAGATACCGTTGGTACATTACTAGTTTTCGCCAATGGGAGCGGAAGAAGGATCCGCTGGCCAGAAAATTTAGAGATTTTTGGCAGGTGTCGATATGATTCGAGAAATATAGACGATTGAAAATATTTGCAGTTCGAAAATTACGATGGAATTTGACAAAAATGATGATGAAAAACCAGGAACGAGTGTTTCAAGTGATGGAATGAGTGAAGCTGGGGAGCAGGAGAGACATATCTACAAAGTATTGGGACATGACACGTTCGAAAATTTGAAGAAAATTCAGTAAGTGAAGAAATCAAATGAAATCAGGTCACATAATTTCACATAGAAACGTGGAACAAGATTGGAAGTTATTATTTTTAATGGTAGGAGAGTTTTTTTAAGCGTGAGACTCTTCTCCCTTGCTGTAGTACCATGCCAGTGGAAGGAGATAACGGTGTGATTTTCAGTGTTGTGCCAACATGGATTAAACGAGGTGAAACATTTGCATCAGAATTGAATGAAGATAGTTGTGCAGAGCTTGATTTTGTCAAAGGTTTGCATCCTTTGCTTGCATGTCGTGTGAGAGAGCACCTCAAGCAGTGGTATCCTGTCCAACGAGCAGTTGTGCCTTATCTCGTAGCTGCAACGAATGTTTGTTCGGTTTTTCCTCCAAGGTTTTTCAGTTTGAATTAAATTTGAAGTATATCAAATATGAGAGGTTTGTCGATGATGATAACGAAATATATCATATTTTTGGCATGTGATATGTTTTCTGCTGGCTCTCAAATTGATGAGCGATGGTGTTACTTTGTGCTTCATCTATTACTAATAGCCGATTTTGCGATCAAGAATAACTTTTCAAAAAGTGCTAAATTGTCAAAACACTGTTATCTCTATCTAATGATAATATGAGAAACTTGAAACATAGTTTATTGATTATAGATTCACTTATTCTTGTTTTTGTGCAGTAATTATTTTTGATGGAGCCCCTGATTTTGAATTGGATCTTTTGATTTAAGTGATTTTGTCCAATGATTTTTAAATTACTACTACACGTTATTACTAACTACTGATGTGTTTTTTTTTCCAGAGATTTGGTGATTAGTTCTCCAACAGGTAGTGGCAAAACATTATGTTATGTGATTCCAATTTTAAATGCTTTACGGGAGTGCATGATGATGGATTGTGTTTTTGCATTAATTGTGGCTCCGGTACAGAATCTTGTCCATCAAATAGAAAAGGTATACATTGGATGGGATTCCTGTTTGGTCAAATAAAAGATGTTTATGTCAAGTTTATATATTATTACTAATACTGTTGTAATAACTGCTCAGGAATTCAAAAAATATAACGTTTTTAAAATACGTATTGCTGTGCTTTGTGGAAGTCATGATCTTAATGGTGAAAGACAGCAGCTCGAAAGCGCGAATATAGTAATAGCAACGCCAGGTCGTTTGATGGAACATGTAACAGATCTGGATTTTCCCGTCGACTTTACACATTTAAGGTTATAATTTGCAGGCTTTATTAGAACTTTTTTAAAATTCGGAATTCATTGAAGTTTGCAAGAATTTAACCAACGTTTTTAGTAATAGAAGTAGATTTTGCTTTTTTTTTGTTCAGAAAAACATTCTCAGTGAGCGGCATGAAACTCGTAACACATCTTTCACTTGTATAGATTACATTTATGTACTATTTGACTTTGCTTAAAGTTTCTTCAGATATTTAGTGGTGGATGAAGCAGATCGTATGTCACATACAGCTCGCATTGAGTGGCTTAACGACCTTGAAGCTGTTGCAAATTGTAATTATTCGTTTTGTTAAAGCTGTAAAAACCACCTTAAATCTGTACTTGCTTTAATAGCAGTATAATTTCCTTTGGCTAAAAATATTATCTTACTTTACATTGGACAGCAGTTGGAATAATTTTATTTCGTCTCCGCAGAAATATGATGTTCAAAGATTCGCAAGAATCTATGCCATGTTTATTCCTGATGACGTTACTGGTAGAAGTCCTTGAAGGAATAGTGAAGAAAGTTTAATTAATGAATAAATATGTGCCTTATAAGGGTAATATCAAGTTTTTAATAATAACACTATTTAGTTAAGAAATTTTTATTCTTAAGAATTGGATTTCTATCAAGCATCTATAATTTTTTTGAAAATTTTGCTGGTTATCGGCACTTCAAAACTCCTGCGGAAAGCTCTTTGAATGAAAATTATCAAAAATGCCACGAAAACGCTGAATCCATAGGAAATTTGAAAAAATAATTATTTATACATGCCTTATTTTGCGCCAAGCAGAAGTTCTTTTTAATTAGCATGCCAAACGGAAATTGTCATTTAATAGCTGTGCAATATCCTTTAGTTCTCCCTTATGTCATTTCAGATAATCATAATTGCGTAACAGTTGATGATCTTTATAATGCAAACTTTTTGCAAAAGATACTGCTTTCTGCCACGCTATCCTTAGATGTTGAAGATCTTCATCAATGGCGCCTTCGATATCCTCGTTTATTCAAGTGATTTTTCACACTTTCACTTTAATAATAATCAGTCATTCCGGTTCATTAGTTCTATAACTACCGATGTAATTACTATCGTTTCCCAATCTTTTTTCAACCTTTAATTTATTATATTTCTTGCATTTTTCTACTTTATTGCTTGTTTACCGTTGAATAATATTTCTTTTGCAGAGCGGTGAAAGAAGATGTCGTTGTAACGAATGAGTTAAGCTTAAATAATGTTATCATCCCAACCTCATTAAAGATCGAATATATTGTGTGCGACACAAAATTTAAACCACTTGCAACATATAAGCGAATCGAAGGACGACAGTCTTGGAAAAAGATCCTGATATTTGTTAACAGCAAGTAAGTGCCGTATGAAATACTGAAATTGATTTATGTGGACGCGGAATCTAAAAATTCTTTCTTAATAAATCTTTTTTAATTTTAGGATGGCCAGCTATCGACTTGCAGTATTGTTGAAAATGCTTAGTGCCGGAAAATATCGAGTCGAAGAACTCTCATCAAATCTTTTCGGTAATCGGCGACAGAAAGTGCTAGCAAGGTGCAATATCTGATTTGCGAAATGTTTTAACTTTCGAATATTGGCAGAACATGCGGTATCACATGGTTTTGAGGAAGGAGAAATTCCTGTTGGAAATTTTTATGAGCTTTGTATCTAACCAGTAACAATGATTGTTTTTGAATGGGATTGAGTAGCTTAATCACGTATTCTTTATTTAAGATTCAGGAAAGGAACCACAAGAGTTCTTATTGCAAGCGACGTCTTATCTCGCGGGATTGATGTTGAGGATATTGACGTCGTAATTAATTATGATAAACCACTTAATGAAAGATTATTTGTTCATCGGATAGGACGAACAGCGAGATGTGGAAAGAAAGGGAGAGCCATATTCCTCATTCTAGCTAAAGAAGTAGTGTTTTGGCTTCTGTATACTTTCATCTCATATTTCTTAAGTCTTTGCATTTCATCTTTTAAGTTTGCGCTATACTTAATTGCATTTTTCAGAAAAAAGATTTCCAGACTACCCTCCAAAATGTTTCTTTTACTGGGAAGGTTAAAGAAAAAAATTTCGAAGGTGTGAAAGATGCTGCAACGGAAGAACTGTACGGGCAAGCATTAAGAAAGCTTAAAGAAACTTTACAAAATACACAAAAGGTAGTTTTCCAGTCACAAAGCAAAATTTAAAATGATGGAGAGATAACGAGTGATAGTTATTTAATTATTAAAGAAACAAATTATGAATTCAATGAAATTCTAATACAAAAATTGGTTTTTAATATACGACCAATTTTCGGATCGGAATTGATCACCTACGATAACAATAATTAATAAAAACTATTTTTGTTCTGTGATATATAATTTATGGATATCATCTTAAAGTAAAACAATGTTCACATTTTATGTACTCCACATTTTTGTCCTGGTCAAGGTGTCATATGTAACATCTGCCATCCAAATTAATAATTTATTGGTCATGCGTAATGAGTTCAAATTTTTACAATGGTTTCTTTAGGGAAACAACAGGAAGAACGGAAGTTTCAAAAAAAGGCGGAAAAAAGTTGCAGAATCACGATAATAGTATTGCAGTCAATATTTTTCTTTGCAACTTTGATCAATTGTTCTTGTTGTTTGCATTGTTCAATAAATTACTTCAAGTGATTGGCATTAAATTTATAAAAGTATCTGTTGATTACACTGATTTACATTACTTATACTCACTATGCAGAAAAGTTTTGCTGTTTGTGGCTCTGGAAGATGAAAATTGTTCAATAAAAGATCGCGCTAAAAGGGGTAAGGAAGCGGGAGTTAGTTTATAGGTTTCTTTGTAATCTCATTTTTAATTTTTAATGTTTTGTATTTGCATTTATAGATTTGTCACTTTTTTCTTTTAATGGAAAGTCATGAACAACTTTAGTATTTTTACGTATTACTTGTAAATATTTATTGGAGGTAGAAGGGGATGGCAGTGAATCTCCAAATTGAAAATTTGGAGGGAATTAAGGTGCTACTGGTTGGCTTTATTGGGAGGCTTTTTCAGGTTCCTCTGAGTTCTGTCCTGGCTTCAATTTCCAAATTGATAATCAGGTATGGGATAATCGGTGTTTTTATGATTCTGTTAGTTTGATACTTACAAGTCACTGTGAAACATTTTATAGGTGATTTGGAACTGATTATATAGGACGATGACAGGAAGCTACTTTCTGACCGAACTTGTCGCCCATAGCCTGTCATCTGAAATTGATGTAGACTGGAATACAGCTGTGCTCTACACACCGTATTATGAGCAGGCTCTTCTTTATGAAGTTTGTTGACATTCTGTCGAGTATTTTAAGGCTTATTATCAGAATGCAATTATTATCCTATCTCATATTACTCAACATTACCTATCCTAAACGGACCAAATTACATTCCTATATCTGTTTCAGTATGCTGACTGCTTGGCCGTACGAACATTGCTAAAAATGGCAAATTTACCGATTCGTTTAGAGGAGCGTCCTAATGCCGAATTCATGTCACCAACTAGAAAAGTTCCCTTCTTGAAGTTACAGTCATTTTTGATACCCGAATTTTTACCTATTGTTGATTTTCTTGCGAAACGGGTAAGCAGATATTTTATGGATTCTGTTTTCGATCTGATTATTTTTTCATATTGAAAGCATTGTACTTCGAAAAAACTTTCGGAAAACATTTGATGTTTAACAATTTCTATTCTTAAATTTTAATCGTAACTCGAATTATTGCACATGATTAAACACAATTTTTTTTGCAGAATGTAAAATTATCAGCCGGCTTGACGGATCTAGAACGAGGAGATATGTATGCATATATGGCTCTTTTCGACGATGTACTTAAAAATGTCGAGGTACCATTTAGTTTACAGTTTTCAGATATCGACGTTTTATTAAACGCTCTGTTTGTGACTGCTAGAACTACTTTTTTGAACAAAATGATTAAAATTTTGCCATAAAATGTACTTTATTTATGCTTACTGGGATTTAAATTACTGAAATATTCTCCTTAAATCGTATGACTTGTTTCTTCTTAAATTTGTTGCAAAAATTATTCGATTGCAGATGTATGCGGTGTGGTTAGACAAGAGAAATTTTTCTCAGGTAACAAAATATAGATATGGATCAGTCTATCCGTTTCCGTTAAATATTATGTTACCGCAGACAAAATGGCGTGAAATGAGTAACTATCTGAGTGCCCTTGAATGGAAAACTAAATCACAAGAATGTGTAATGGAACTGGCAGATCGGTGCTTCAAAAGTTTGTCGTCAAAACTTGACCAGAATGAGTTCGTTCACTTTCACAGGCTTTTTTTTAAATAGCAGAAGAGGAATTATATATATATTTTCTACCTAATGATAGTCATGAATACTGATAACTGTTCCTAACTGTGCATTTGAAACTTTTGAATTATTTCCGAAAAAGTTGTCAATTCCCGTTTTTTAACTTTTATACTTTAAGATATTTCTTCGGCAATTCACCAACTGAACTAGATGCGTTGGCATTCGGTCATTTTTATACCATTTTGACAACAGAACTGCCGAATATGGAACTGAAAAATTGTTTCCGTCGATATTCAAATTTAACTGAGTTCTGCCGAAGGATTGACAGAAAGTATTTTTCTACTCTAAAAACATAAAAATGAACAAGAATTCCCGACTGTTTTATTGTTTTAAAGAAGCTGCAGACGGAATTGACAAAGTTCTAATGGGATGCAAAATTTCAAATTTATTCGAATTTACTGCTGGCCGCCGTCAGTAGCAATCGTCCAACGACCATGATCATTTTAGAGTGGTATAGCGTAGATAAGTAAGTTGAATGAGCCATTTAGTGCAAAGCATTGTTTTTAAATCATTTCCAAGGTTGGTATGTGAAAATTTGACTTTTTTCATGTGTAGATTTTATGTTACAGTATAAATAATTATTACTGAGCTAAAATTTCACTTATTACGTTGAGATCGATAGAATGATAAGCCAAAACCACTCGCTACTGTTATCGTGACTAAATATGCTGTTGCTAAGGCAGCAAATGTCCCGGCGAAAATTTTGCTATCGACGCAGATTCCATCAAAAACCCTTACTGTCTTCTCGTCTACATCTGAAATTGTGAAATTTGCATAAGTATAATAAGTTGCCATGAAAAGCTCAGTTGATTCTGCTTACTTCAGCGATTTTTTTTCGTTTCGTTTTGTCTCGAATTTTTAGAACACTACAAATAAAACTAAGAATGTTTTGCGTGAAGAAAAATAAATATAGAAGGAAGAAATACTTTGGTATGGTAAAGTATGGACTTCTTGATCAATCACGCGAAGCTTATGATGTACTAAATTATCCGTTGAATAAATTTCACTACTCGTTTCTCTTTCCACTGATCGTTTTATTCGCTTGGAACAATCCTATAATGTTAATTTATTTTCATACTAGAATAAAATGAAATATGAAAAATGGTAAAAATTAATGAGCTTATAATGTATTTTATTTACAACGTAACTTTAGTTTGCAATATAGGACTGACATACACTGAAGATCATATATGGATTACAATATAAGAGACCTATGAAAAGCCATTTATAATTTAAATTAAAACAAAGAAGATATAATTAAAAATTTTATTAGAAATGAAGATGGGAAGGAAAGATAATATTTCACAATTTAAATAGCAATAATGGAATTATAAAAACGAGGCGTAGAAAAGCTTACTGGCTGTTTAGGGCACAGGTATTCAGTATTATTAGTGATAATTAATTGATCGAATTTTCGTAGACATGTACTGACTGCGCACGATATCCATACTTCATCAATATCAGGAAATTTGAATGCTAATCCATCGGCAAATGCCTAGAGTGGTCATTCATTTTATGCCGCATCCTTTCAAAATTTGTTAATGAAGGTTTTACACCAATCGTTGTTTAATCTATTAACAAAAAATTTTTTTAACGATTACTTTCTGTTAAAGGTTTTTAATTTTAAAGTATATTCGAATTTTACATTCCTTTCTCATCTTTTTCGTTCTTCCTCCTTCGCAAATCAATTTTTCCCACTTTTTTTTGTTTTTATTTTCTTTCTGTGATAAGTCCATTCGAGGATACAATATTGGCAGCAAAGAATGTCCTTGAAAATCATATCCGTACATACTTTTAGATTTTTTCAGGGAAAAAAAAACTACACATCAGCCATGGCTTTTCAATATAAAAGCCTTCATATTTGAATTTTTTACTTGAAATTAATAACTTTTAAATGTTTATTATAAATTTAACTGATGACAGGGTCGGAATTGGTCGTAAATGTATTCAGAGTATAATTGGGAGTAACAAAAGATTATGATTAGAGTACAATTGAAAATAATCAGGAACGCGATTAGAGTATGATCGGAATTCGGTATTACTCATAAATAATGTGAATTTAATCTATTCTTTTCTTTTACTGCTTCTTATAGTAATAATACCTGAAGGTTATTCTCCGGATATTGTACATTAGATACAATAACAGAATCCAAAGAGCAACCATCCTCGATTATTTTCATCCTACGGCCATCTTCTGCTTCCACTGAACACTCCTTTATCCATATACCATAAATTCCTATGGCAAAATAATTAATTTAAAAACCTTAATACATTTTACTAGTCATCTCCTTTTAATAAATGGATTATTTTTGTTTTAAAGGCTATCCTCTAAATATGCAACTGAAAATTATTGGTGAAAAAATTTACCTGCTTCAGACTTTAAATGCCAAATGTACATTAATGGATCACCAACAGAGACTAATCGTGCCGGTTCCATATTTGGATCCGGTACACGTCCTTGAATAACCGCGAGATTTATCATTGGTGTATCGGCCACTCCATTTATCGTATCACGTGTACTCATTTCTCTACAAGTATTATGCACCAACAGTATCATTGATTTAAGAAAAAAGCCTTTAGGTTAAATTTTCAAATTGTAGTTTTTGTCGAAGAGCTAATATATGAATGACTTTTTTAATTTTGTATTTCTATGCTGAAATTTTTAAATTATTTCTTACATGGAATTTTTTTTGCTTGAAAGGGTTGATACATTTGTACAATTTTCTACTTTCCATATTCTTGAATTCAAAATTCTTCCAACTTTATTGCAAAAATTTTCGAGTTAATAATAGTAATTAACAATGCAAAATTTGATTTATTATCGGCCATGGTTTGCTAGTTATTGGAAAAAAAATTAAGGAATTGCAAATATTTGTTATTTCGATCTCACTTATTTTCTGATTTTCGATTTTGCAGCAAACGTAAATAAAATTGATAGTTTCTGCTAATAAAACAAAAAAATTTCACCATAAAATATTCATAAAAAACTTCAAAGGGAATAAGCAAACAATAAAATATTATTTGAAAGAAAAATACAGAAATAAAATAGAAAATCATAGTGTAAAAAGTTTTCCCTTCACTTCCCTTATTTTTATTACTAATTGAAATAATAAAATTCGTGAAAATATTAAAATTAACGTACGCTATGAAATGAAATTTCGTTGCAACCTTGAAGGATTGCTGTTGGAAAATGCAATGTACCGCAAATGAACGATCATCGGCGGTTACAAAATTCGGATGAAAACTGAAGACGAATACCACGAATACTTCAACTTCTTTTGTTTCAGCCTAAAATCAATTTTTTTTGGAAAAGATTAATTTGATTTACTTCAAATAATTGACAAGGTATTATGAACTGTAATAACTGCTATGTTACTTTAATTGAAAGGAAAAGTTAAATGAAATAAAATGAAGAATCGAAATTACATGTATTTATATTCTACATTAGTGCAATAACGAACAACTAAATCACATTTAAACAAACTTTCGTATTTCAAAATTATATCCTACCGCTTACTTCGTCAATTGCTCTATCGCTATCGCAACAGTCAAAGTTGCGGTAATAAAGTAAGTAGGATTTATACGGGAAACTGATCTTATCGTTTTCAAAATCATCAACTAATTTTTGTTAGGCAATTACTTTTGCTAAAGTAAATATTATTGTGTTGAATGGGAAAAAACAAATTGCGAAAATCATTATTTCTAACCATTAATTTTTTGTAAAAAAATTTTATTCAAAACAATTTAGAAAATTGCGCATCATAGAACAAAAGTTTAAAATAAAATATTTCATAAATTAAAATTTACTGCCCAATTACATTACATGCATAACTCTTGTTTGGAACTTTTAAAAATAGTATATTTGGGTTAATATTTCATCAATTTAATAACCAATATATTAAAGTAGAAATAAAGATGGAAAGGAAGAGAGAAGAAAAAGAAAAAAGATAACCTAATTCTGGCTGATTAATAGCCGAACAACCTTGACCTTAGTGAAAAAATAATCATCTTGATCTGACTAAAAAAATATTCATCAAAAGGGTATTCGGCGCTAAGTGAAATAATGCGCGTTTTCTTTTTTTCTTCTGAAGAATGAGTAAATAAGTGAAATGACTAATTTGAAAAGGAGTTATTTCGATTACGATAACTCTATTACGACAAATATAATTATTTGAAATAAAATTCAAATAGAGTTACTTTCAATCAGACCAACTTCTTTTTTTGAATGCAATCATTCACTCTCAAATTTAGTTATGTTTCAAATGATTTATGATTTATTTCGTTCAACATATTTCACTTATTCAAACTGAACTTATTCAATTGATAGACGTTTAGTTTTCTAATAATTTAGTGAGGAAAAAAAGAACAATTTCTTCATCTTTTACTTTATTGCTTTTGACGTAGCGATTGTATTACTTACGTAATTTTCTTATCCTTTCTA
>JABVXW010000122.1:0-49804 GCA_013365375.1 Litomosoides brasiliensis | reverse complement strand
ACCCGTAAAAATTGTCTTATCATGAAGAAGAATTTGATAAATGCTATCAATGATATTAATCCAAATAATACTATGCTTACATTCCTTCGCAGCACCAAACCACAGTGAGCAATGCGATTCAATGGAATTGAAAGTGAAGGTTTCGTAGTATTTTCGTTAAGCGAATAGATTGTTGCACATCCATTCGTTCGTCGCCAATTCTTTATAAAAACAACACCTTCAAATAACTCTTCGGTCGTACCCTCAATCGTTATATTCTCCGGTCCACACATTGCTTGTGGCATTCCTGTCATACATATTTCTTATCATTTCAAATTTATTAAATCCTCAACTTTAAAAATTTTATATCTGAAAAAAGAGAGCAATATGAAAACTTTGAAAGTAAAAACATTAATTCATTCCAATAAAAGATGGAAAAATTTTTAATGAGGTGCAATTTTAAAGGCAAATTTTTATTTAATACTAAAAAGTAGAGCATAAATGGAAGTACTGATAAAACTAACCTATTAATTTATTATAGATTGTTTTCGCAGTAACAGACTGAAATACAACAAATCAATTATATTTAATATATTATATATATATATATATATATATATATATATATATCATAATTTTCATATTAAACTCGTTTTAGATCTTATCAGACAGTGTAAACTTGTTGCAACAATGATAGCAAATGCTTTCCTTTTTATTCGTTTGCTTTCCTCATCTTAATTAAAAATTCTATTTATGTTAATGTTTCAAATAATTAAAATAAATAAGAAAAAAAACTGGAAAGTTCGTTTTTTCTCCGTTAAAAAACATACCAGTAAGAAATTGGGGAGAAATTGAAGAACTGGAAGGAGTAGTAACATTATCCTGAAAACCGGAAATAACATAAGTGGGTAATAATAAACATAAAACAAATTAGATATAATATCACATTAAGGAAAGATAATGCAACAGGAGAAAGTATCGTAGTGATAGTAACGATTACGGTGGATGAAGAGGGGGACAAACTGAGGAAGTGAAGAAAACGGAGCAGGAAAATGACTTCTGCACATATGCTGTAGCATTAATGTCCTTGGCCTGGTATGAGCGGAAAAAGTTTTCGAGAATGTGGGCGAACTATCCGTTACACAGAGAGGTTACATACCATCTTGTACAAAGCAAGAAATTTTGCTTTTTTCAACTTCTGTTTGAATATGCTGAAATTTTGATCAGTTAGTTTGTTAAAATTTGTCGAAATCAAAAAAAAATTAAATAAAAAGGAGAAATGCCCGATATTTCTTAATAAGAAACATTAATTTATTACTAATAGAAAATACTAATTTGTATGTTTTTTTGTTATGTTAATTATATCAATTTAATTGCCCATTTTCAGTTTCAGTCATGAAGATGCTTTTAAACCTATCACCTCATTATCAATCATTTATTAAATTTAATTACTATAGGAAATTGATCAACAATTGAGATGAAATGAATATGGAAGACAATGAGAAATAAACTTTTCTAAGTACTAAGAAAGAAAGCAAAAGATATGACTATCAGGTAATCAAAAGTTATTAGGTAAACATTAACACTCATTGCTGTGAATTCATTCCTTTCATTTCTTTTTTAATATCAGCAAAAAAAAATTTGACCTAATTTTCTACTAATTTCTCTTCACAATATTATTTGTAGCTCTGCTGAATTGATAAATTTTAATGAAATTAAATTTACGTTAAAATTAGCAATTTTGTGAGAATGGAGCAAAATGATCTCAACGATGACATTGTTAATTATCTCTCTAAGTTGCTTTACATTCATTTTCATAGTAATCCTTTCGCAAAATTTTCATGAAGTAAATTTCTCGCTTATTCAATTGTACAGCGTACAACTGAATAAATAAAAATCCTGTATATTGATATTATTATCATTTTCACACTTATTATCATTATATTATGCTCGTCTTATTCCCATTATCACTATTATTATGCTCACCTTAATCTTATTATCACTATCATTGTGCTCAACTTAATCTTATTATCACTATTATTATGCTTGCCTATGTTATGCTTGATCTACAACATCTCAAAATCCATCTGCATCATGTTCAGCTAACAACAGTGGCAATTAACTTGTGTTTTTTGATGAATGATACGGCAAATTAAAATCTTTGAATTTTACGATATTTTTAAAATCATTGACACAAACCAATGAAGCGAATGATTAATACAATAGCATTTAAATTTAAACTTACTGGTGCTGAATGTGGTAGTGATCTTGGAAGACTAATAACATTGTGTTGAGGAGGAAAATGTGAATTGAGAAACTGCTTGAAATCATACCACATATCTTGCATGCTGTGAAACATTATGTTATCAGATACGGTGATATTTGTATGCTTAAAAGCTTTCAATGATAGAGTGATGAATTTTCAATATTCTGCCATCGACGACAATTGATGCAATTTTTCAAACTTACAATTTAGTAGCAAATCATTAAATTATATGAAATTACAGTGAACTATAAAAGTCAGAAGAAAAAAGACAAATTTTAATTAAATCTTACGCTGTTATATAATCTCTCCCTTCCTCTCTCTCTCTCCCTTTCTTTCGGATCAAATATCAAATTTTGTAAAGATAAGGAAAAAAAACTCCTAGAAAAGGAATGCATCTATTAATTATCAAAGACAGAATCGGTACTGCCTATATTATAACATCTGAAATATACAAATTTGAAAGTTAGAAAAGATACGATAACCATTTCATAGCATACTGCTTAATAAGTTACACTGATGTTATAACAAGCTGTAATAAAATTTGAAAGTTTTCCTGTCACTTTAACAACTCATGTGATATCACCCAACAAATATCAGAGACACACAATCAATTAATAAATAGTAATTGAAAATGAATGTAAAGAAAATGAGAAATAAATAAACGCAAACTTATTAATTCACTTTTTAGTTAAAATTTACAAAAAGCAACAATTCTAGTACGATCATAAATAATCGATCAATTCAGCTAATCGAACCGTATCACTGTAGCAAAGGTTAGAAGAGTAATGGATGAAGTAGAAATTGGTGATGAACCTCTCGTGGTACGCCTAAGTTACTAGTTCAATTATCCTGCTCAATGTTCAAGGACTTCTTCAGCCAATCTGTTATTGTATTAAAAGCTTGTCAGTTTAATAATGCAAGCAGGAAAGCTAACTAATAGACTGATCAAAAAAAATTTAATTGAAATTCATTGCTTCATTACGTTTCCTCGTCATTCTATCCAATCTTACAATACTATTTGCTTTTTTTTAAATAACAAAAGTAAATTGTTAAATTTATATCATTGTATCACTCAACTAGCGCAAAAAATCACATAATAGGGTTGGATGTTTTTTAAATATTTCAAAAACCAATAAGTGTTAAGTTTGGATTCCTAATAAAAATGATTTCTGACGAAATTGTCTATTTTACAATCATTAGAATTGGAACATTATATGGTTGCAACAGTGATTGAGAGTTTTAACTCGTGCTTTTAAATGCTTCCTGGGGAAAATTGAATGTGTGCCAACTTTTTACGTTTTTCTTTCTCGGTTGTGGTTGAGAGTGTTGTGGTGTGGTTGTGTCTGCGTGTGTGTGTATGTATGTGGAGGTGGGGGGTGTATGTGTGCATGTTCATAATGTTTGTACACTTTGAATTTACTTCATTTTTGTTGCTTTTCAGCGTACGTAGTCGTTTTGTGCATAATTTCAAGTTTATGACATTAATAAGTTTTGGCCTCGTTATTGAAAATTGACAAATTGATGTCATCTTTTACTTTTAGATATATTTTTTCGTTCTGTTTTTGTACTGTTATTTGGAGGTGGCGATGAGAAATGGAGTAGCTAGGACTCGTGGACGTTTACGCAGACGATGTACAGCATCATTGATCGACAATCAAATCAGTGCAAGTGAAGAGGAAGCACCGGTCGTCAAAAAAGGTTTGCTCTCATTACACTCGTTAATGGGGCATATTTATAAATAAATGTTCGAAGGCAGTTCTTGTGTCTTGAAACAGTTGGAGCGCTTTGGTTGGAAATTTCTTTAAATCTGCTTTTAATAAAGTGTTGCGACTTTTTAAAACTGTAAAAGGGATATTATTGTGTAGTCAGGAAACTATCGTTTTCCGTAAAGCTCTTTTATTTTTGGCTGAAATGTTCATACATGCTTCATTTGTTTTGTAATGTTAGTCAATTTTTAGAAATAAATAAGACAGTTCCCGCGCAGCGTTCATTTCGTGTGTATAGAAGTGAAGTTATTGGAGATTTGGACAGTTTTTCTCAGCGTCACTATTCTCCTACTGGTTCGCACATAACTTGCAAATCTTTTGTAACGACAATGAACAGTTTATATTTAATTTGATCCCAAACATTTGGATTGTATTTTAAAAATTTGTAGTTGAGCTTGTATAGATGATGATTTCTCAGTAGACATCTCTTTGCATGCTTGCGTGTCTTTAACATTTATATGGCTTTTCACACATCACAGAGGACAATGAAGATTCATATGATGGGCAGTATTTGGCAAAGCGGAAATTTTATATCGTAGCTGATGGTGAGTGGATGGAAGCAATGAAATATTTTTATTTAAAAACATGTACCATCTACTAATTTCTGGCACCAAAATTTCTCATTTTATTGTTTTAGTTCTTTCATACAACAATTATCATTTTTTAGGCGGAGTTCCATCGGAATTGTATAGAACGGATTTATTGCACAGAATGAAACAGGGAGAAGATAGTGATGCGTCATCGGATGATGAAACAACATTTGTATCAATGAGTGACCGTTGGAAAGAGGAATGGAATCATGGTGTGCAGGTAATTTTTTTTCTTTTTTAAATGTTGTCATGTTATGCTGAAGTCTTCTTGATATTAGTATCATAAACATGGTGTGATATAATTTAGGTTCCATTGTGTAAGAAGTTGCCCGATTTTGTTGTTCACCATTCCCCATGCTCCTCATCTATCGGTTCAAGGGCACGGTCACGAGTATCTTCGAAAAGGTAATTTCCCTCCATGTATTTATAATTCTAGTTTGCAACTTTTAATTGCTTTATCTTTCCCTGTTACTTCATTAGCGTTTAATTATGTGAAGGAATGGTTCATTGATCTCAGTTCATGATCGTCGGTATATTGGCGATAAACACAAGCGCATAATTATGCCGAAATTACGTAATTATCAAGCAGATCGACTCGATCGTATATTCTTATCCAAATTAAATGAAAAGCGATTCGCTGCTGGATTGGCACCAATCAGTGAAAAGACTTTTGGTGAAGTTATAGATAAATTGGAGGTTTCTTGCTGTCAGGTATTGCTTTTATTGTATTTGTTTGCATTGGTTGTAAAAGTTTTTTATTTTCCATGTCTTTTATTCTCTAATGGCTTTGTACGGTCTTAGTGGAGTTTTTTGATTCATGCTGATTGAATGTCAGGTAGACTTTTATCATAAATTCGAATATTTAAGGCAATATTTAACGACCTCATATCATCTGTCGCTTCTCCTATAACCTCCGCCGACGCAGAATTTGACGAAAACGTTTGCTGTGATATATGTCGTCAGGTTTGTTTGTCTTTAATTATATACAGGGAAATTGATGGACTGGTTTGGTAACCATAGTCGTGAGTCTTGTTCAGGGATTTTTCTGTTAACTTATCAACTACACTATGGGAGAAAACGAATAATGATGTCAAATATTTTGTATTTCAATAGTGATATTTAGATATTAATGTTAATCAAGAGCAAATGCTTGTCAGTTGAAAAAAATGGTGCAACTTTTAAAAAAATTTTCAGCCGGATTATGAAGACGATGATAAAATTATATTCTGTGATGGTTGCAACGTAGGCGTACATCAATCTTGTTATGGACTCGATACCGTTCCATCAGATGAATGGCTTTGCCAGAAGTGCACGCTTCTTGGTTACAATGTAAAGTTTTTTACTTGCTGAGGAAATATCGGTTAGAGATTCCAAATGACGATAATATTTGAGCGTGAATATATCGCTGAACGTATATTGTCATAGTTACACTGATGGATGATGCTATGTCTATTACTCTGTTTATATTTCCTCAAATTTTTTATTCGAAACTGTTAAAAATTTTAAGGCCCTTCCTCAGTGCGTGCTGTGTCCGCTTACTGGTGGTGCAATGAAGTGCACGAGAGAAGGTGATACGTGGGCACATGTTGCTTGCGCTCTTTGGATATATGAAGTGCGTTTTGCGGATGTTGTTCATCGTGAACCAATTGCAAACATTTGTGATATACCTTATGAACGGTGGACGCTCAGGTGCAATCATTTCTGTGTTATCCAAAATCGACGAAAACTTTATAAAAGAACACCAGTTATATTATAAACAGAAAAAATCATTTCCAGTTAAGCAGTGATTTTATTGCATTAGTTTTTATCATTGCCATGTTGCTTGTTTAAGGATAATGTTCCTTTGTGCTTTTTAAACTTTTTTTTTCAATTATTTAGATGTTCGGTATGTGGTACGAAGCAAGGAGCTTGTATTCAGTGTTCTGTAGAAACATGTACAACTGCTTTCCATGTGTGTTGTGCACTTCGCATTGGACAGGTGGGCAAACTATAAATTTGATGACAAATCACTGAGGGCGAAGAGTTGTGTATTTACTGTAAATTTTGATGATTGGATTAAGCGTAGGCTTTTTTTTCATTGTGACGAGGAATAATTTAATTTTAAAAGTGTTTGACAGCAAGATTTTTAGTTGTACGGTGTGTTTTGCACATTTGCTAAATTTTAGAGCAACTCACACTGTGACTGTATTTGAAGGAATTGAGGGAAAATGGTTAATGGAAAATGAAAAATAGAAAATGGAAAATTTTACAGAATGGTTAGGAAGGTAAAGACCTCCCAAACCATTCTGTACTTTGCTGTGTAAAGGATTTCTCTGTTGTTACCAGTGTCACCATTCTCCATATTTTTAGGTGTAGGATATGAAAAATGATATGTTGCGGTATTAACTTTTTTCATTGATTAAAAATTTTTCTTCATTCCAGATAATGCGTATAGAGCATGGTAGCGACGATAGTAGCGATGACAGCAGTATTGATGATGATAATATTCGCATGGTTAGCCTCTGTAGGCAGCATTCACTGGAGAAAATGTTTGACTCCAATCTGAGGTTTTGCAGCCCAGATGCCCCTTGTGCGGCTACATTAACGGTATTTGCTTAAAAGAAAGTACTTAGTTAACCTCCTTAGTATTTTTTGGTTACATTTTGTGTCAGGTTAGTTTTATCAGTTATGGTTACTAACTTCAGCCACAAGAAATGGAACGCATATTTTTCTTGTACGTAACTGTGGAAGGTATCGCGGGCATGCTCTCTCTTAGCGAAGATGTGGTGTCGGATATTTATGAATACTGGAAGTTGCGTCGTATTGATAATGGATACAAAGCACTGTTGAATGATAAATCGGAGGTTGAGCGGCAAATAGCTCTTCGCCTGCGATTATCTCCCTTTGCCGTTCTTCCCGGTAAACAACGAAGTGAAGCAGTAATACGACAAAATTTGGAAAAAGTCATTAGTTTGTTCGGATCGCTTAGTTTTTTGATAAGATTTTTACTTACATTTATGTAATTTTTTTTATGACAACTGTCTTATTAGCGTGGAAGTCGCATAACTTTTCTGGAATATATCAATGTTCATTAATCAATTGCGGTGTTGTCATAACACAGGCTATACTGATTTCACTTACCTGCGAGTGATTGTTATAATGTTTCATACTGTATAGTACCAATGTCTAAATCGAATCATGTATCAAGTGTGATTAGTAACTCTATGGTAATTAATGTTAATGTTTGCTGATTTCAGGCGCGGAATTTATGTTATATGATAGGGAGACGAGAGAAGATCAAATTATGTGCATTGCAATGCTGGATTGATACATACAAATGTGTTTATCAGATGCTGACTGAAAAGAATGTTCCTTACAGTAGCAGAGTCTTGAAACAATTCATTCGTGCGGTAAGCTCGATGCAGGAAGCATCATCAGATTCAAGTGATGCTGGTACTTCATCACAAAATTTTGATTCATTGTCAAATTCCGCATCTCCTCCACGGAAACAATTGTCAACAGGCAATCGCATTCGCGAAAGAAATGGATTATCGCATTATTTGCGAAAACATGCCTTGCAGAGGGTTCTTTTTGCTGAAGACACATTTATCAAAAATTCTTAAGAATCGTTTACTTCGGGTCGTATAGGTTTTGCGGGCACAGTTATAATGAAATCCTTATCAATGTTTCTTTTGTTTGGTTAGGTTTTTCTTTGTGAATTTGGATATTTTGCGGCAATCAAATTGATGTTATCTTGCTATTTATTTCGTTCTCACTGTAATTAACTTGTGATGTCAACGTAAGGAAGAAAGAGATATGATCATAGGTATTAGTATAGATACAGAATTTCTGAAGGTATTTACTTTTAAAACTGTGTGATTTTAGGAGGAAATGGAATATTGTTTACCTGTGTAGTACTTCCTATTTTCATCTAAGTTTTGAATTTGAATAAAATTTCTTGAAAATTTTTTTCAACAAGTCAATTTCATATTTGTGTTGAAAACTTGGAGTGTACAGTTTATAGTCCTGATTGATTGGACTGCTATTTCAAAATTGAAGTCTGAACCTACTGGTAGGTTTCATTGTTGCTTTCTTGAAGTTCGTTTCTTTGGTTTGCTGAATGATACTGGATTTGCGCGAAAAGGCACAAATCAAATAAGTTGATTTAAGCACCTATCTTTGGAGCACTGACTAGTGCAATGTCCAAGAAACTACTGGGCATATTCCGGAAGGTTGCATTAATCCTGTTTTAATTGTCTAGGAAGTTTTCCGACGACACAGATGTGACGTCGCGCCGTGGTGCTTTCAAAAATTTAGTTTTTAACAAACTCTTGTGGACAGCAGTCTTAGTCACTTGTTTGAAAGTAGTAAAAAAGTAAATAGAAAATACACCAGAAATCAGGTCACGAACCGCTGAATGCTTTCGTTTTGGTGCTCACCACTTTTGCCGTTTAAATTCATCTATATGCCAAAAAAACAATGAAAATCTGAATGAAAATTTAATGCAGAAGTCGTTCAACACTTTTTTCAGACATTAAAATTATTCAATAAATGAAAACGAAAAAAAATGATAAATAAATCGGAACGCTATCTAAACAAACATGAAGCAAATATTAAGTCTTTTATGGCTGCAAAAGTCTTCCACTTCATTATCGAAGAAATCGAGCTTTCATTGTTCAAAAAGTTGTCAACTCATACATATTAATTAAAATAATGCATTTTAAATCAATGAGTAATTGAGGTTTGCTTCCTTTATGAATTTTTACTTTCTGCAGAATTTTTGTTTTTAAATCAATCGATTTTTTGGAACAAAAATTTGAAATTCAACAAAATTTCTTGTTCTTCTGAACTCTTTTTTGAATTCAACTTTAAGATAGCATTTTCATAATGGAACATATACACTAATAATAATAGGAAAGTATCATCAGTAGATCGTAATTAGTGAAGTAGTAACTAGTCGAATTGGAACCAAAGTAGTCAATAATTTATGATCAAATATATCCAACAAATTTTTTAATTAAAAATTTTTGAATTTCCCTATATTTGTAGTCTATGAGTTATTACTTCAATAATAACGAATATTGGCACAGCTAAACATAATAATAATATTATAATTAATAATTGAAGTTTTACATTGCTGAGTAACACAGAATGCACAATTCGGATGATATCAATTTTGGATGATTTCGATTCCATTCCTTCAATGAACACATATTATCGATCGATTAAATGTTTCCAACATTACCTACAAAATATTTTTTTTAATTACTATGAATTTTATTTTAAAATTCAAAAATTTGCTTAATCATCTTCACAATAATTTTTTTAAGTGAAAAATTGGATAAAAGATGGAGTATTAGAGAGGGCATATTATCAATAATGCCCAGTCATTGAGAACTTACCGCTGGAACACCATCTGATTGGTCCATTTTGATAAATCGGTAATATGAAAGGAACAATTTGAAGGTTTTAAAAATTATTTTTGAAAGTTTTAAAAATTATCCCGATTTTCTCTTTTCTTTCATACATTTACCTTTTCTTTCATACATTTATCCTTTCATACATTTTCATACATTTACAATTTTCTACACACGGTGTTTTTAATAAGCAAAAAAATGCGGAGAACGATTAATCAGTAATTCATATCATTTGCTAATTAGTATAAACAAGCGATTACAAAATTTTACATTATTAAATACTAATTCGTATTATTATTTATTACCCGTTGATAACTTTATATGCTAAGAAGTATGCCTCCCACTCACCTGTTTTATTAAAATCGTTTCAAACTCTAGATTTGGATGATAATATGATGATGATGATTTATTTCTCAATTCTTTTATCACTAAATAATGTTTCTTCCATAATTTTCTACGAAATTCAAATCAATCAAATCGACACTTTAGTCTTTTTTCCTGAATTTGCATCTCCGGTTCTTTACTGTCAATGGCGTTTGGTAAAGTAATCAGTTATCTTCTAATTTCTTACCTCTAAAGTGATATTGTAGCGATATGCGAAAATTGAGAGAATGTGGAATAATTGTAGAGTAATAGGACTAGCATATTATTCTTTTCCTCTTGCGTTCGTAAAAAAGCAAAAAAGTTTCTGGATCCGGCAAGCTTCCTTACTCTGCTAGCCATGTGCAAATTCTTATTAGTTAAGATTTTATGAAATCCGTGAAATGAATGAGGAAAAATTCTAATACTTCATCTGAATAAAGTAAGCAAAATAAGCAGCAATTAGCACTTTGATATTTTAAAATAATTTTTATTTAATTCCAGTTTTATTCGGTGAATCTTTAGCAGCTTATTTGACAATTTTCGGAGTTAATCAGTCGAGTTCGCTAAATTCTTCAAACAAAACAAATTAAATTGAATTGAATTGAATTTATTTTTCCATGCAAATTACCGAACACTTTTGTGCATTTGGCAATTGGATGATTTCAACAAACAAATTCCTCTGAATTTATTTCCTCCTGTAGCTGATGCTATCAGATAAAGCGTCCCAATTTCAAAAGAGGAATTTTTCTTAAGTACACAGATTTCAATGGTATTTTTAAAACGATCATTAATAGGTTACCTTTCATCCATCCTATTATCAATCAAATTTCAAAGCCACTTCCCGATCGAATTTTATGGGATCTTTCTATTGTCAATTTTTAACTCCCAAAGGGCTAACATACTGCCGCATCGCTGATGGCATTTCTTTTTTTTCGATTGAATTAAAAAAAAAGTTGGCAAAAAATACTGTTGGATTTTGATTGAATAATTAAATCTTTTTTAATTTATCACAAGTAAGAATTACTTCTTTACCTCTCTCAATTATGCTAACTTTTTGCAAAAGTTATGTGAGAAGAAAAAAATAAAAAATTGAGAAAGTGAGTTTGTTTCAGCTTGTCATTATAAATTAATGAAATCATTAAAAAATTTATTTTGTTTTTTGTTTTTTCACAAAAAGATTTTCTACAAGAACGAAATCAGCTGTCACTTCAATCATTTATCATATCATTGATGCAAAAGAAAGAAATTGCTACAAAGTTCTGAAAATAAAAATTCGTAAAACTACTTCGCAAAGTCTTTTTCTTTTTGCTATTTCTTTTTTCTCTTCTCCTTCTTCTTCTTCTTCTGCCTTTCGAATAAATAAAAAAAATTTTTGAAATAGAAATTGACTTCATATTTATGAAGTTTTACTAAAATTTGAGAAAAAAAAGTAAAGGAAAGATTACGAGAAGCAGTTTGATGTCAAAAGTGCCAAGAATCAATGTCAAAGTGCGCCATCAATGCTAACGACACTAATCATAATCGGTGCCCACAAACTATCACGCATTTAGTGCTAGCTGAATTCATATCAAATTGACTTAAATTCAGAATATCTGACTACTTTCATCCTCATTATCAGTCTTATGCACTTATCAGACTGAAATATCTTCTCTTATCAGCTCATTCTCTTGTCATTAATGATTGGCGAATGAATACAAATGTGTTGCATAAATGTAAAATAAGGTTGGTGACTGAATAGACGTAAGTAAATTAAATTTGTACGCATTTAAGTTAACGGAATTAAAATCAGTGAAACGAGTTGATATAAAAGTGAAAAAATGGAAAAAAAAAGTTTGTAAGGAATTTGTTAGCTATTGCACTGATAAGAAGTCATTCGACATAAACTTATAAATAATATATTACTTAATTATAAAAAATTGGATTTAGGTCACATAACATCATATCAATTAAACAGAACCTAACTCACTAGTTATCAGCTACGTATGATATGATGGACAAAGTTAATAGTACAACTATGATAATGATAGCGGGGATAATGGCAGTGATAATAATGACAGTATTTTGGCGATCGAGAATGAAGGCAAATTTATAAAATGGATTTTCTGCTCATTCAAAATATCTTTTCATCATTTTACGAAGGAGTTGGACTGTTTGAATTTATAAAATATTAACTTTTAAACAATAAAAAATGGGATGGGTTAAAAATGATAATGATAGTGATAGCGACAATGATAATGACAGCTTTGACAAAACATTCAAAAGTTTTTTCCTAATTAACAGTTTGTTAGCTAATTTTTTAAATAATCGCCTCATTTTTCAATTTACTAAAATTATTTGTTTTTAATTTAAAAAAAAACACTGCAAATTAGTAATTTATCACAACGAATAGTTGAAAAATTGAAGAGAATATTAAAAATTTAAATTGGTACATTTGAATTTTAGCTAATGTAAATGGAAAACACTTCATTTTTCTCTTTTTTCATATTTTATTTCTATCATTTCATTTATGTTATCGTTTGCGCATTTGAATTATTACATTTAGCATATTGTTGGATATATTAATTTGATTTTCGTTTTCTTAAATTTAAATTTGAGAAAGGCTTAGAACACAGGCATATAAAGAGAGCAATTCCATGACAGTTTCAATATATGACTGTCAACAGATGGCTCTCTTTGCTGTCTACGTTCACCGCTTCCACCGTACTTCTTCTTTCGTTTGTTTTTGCCGAAATTGCTGGATTTAGGTGAGATACTGTACCGTAATCGAGTAATCAATGAAAAGGAAAAGTAGTGATAACGAACAGAGTAACTATCATTCGAGTAACATGCAACGAATAAAAAGTAAGTTGATAATTGATAACAATGATATCATACAATAAATATATCTAAATAATAGGAATATTCGATTCGTCAAAAGAATTAGAAGGCATTAAATTAATTGTTTTGAAAACAAAGAAAAAAAACACTAAAATTTCTATAAATTTTAAATAATTAATTTGTAAAAGTATTAATCGTAAGCGATTGTAGAACTTATTAAATTTAGGATGTAACTAAAAGATAGCAAAAAAATGACAAAAAGTGATAGCGAATATTTTAATTAATGGAATTATTTGATCAAATAATTAATTGGTTTCTTTCTTCTGCAAACTTCTCGAATTATTTTTCTTCTTAGAAATGTTGCCGTTTAGATGGATTTTTAAGGGAAAGAAAATTAGGTAAGTGGTAAAGTCGAAGTAAGCATTTTTGTCGAATAAAAATTTTACCGTTTTATTTTATCGGTTTTAAATTAACATTGGGTAACACGAAGCCATCATAAATGATTACTTCCATTTAATTAAAGCGAACAAGAAAGAACAAGAGAGAGAGGAAAAAGAAAGAGAAAGAGAGAGAGAGAGGAAAAGATAGAATAAATAAGTTGAAGATAGTTCAATTAACAAATTACAGTTTAAATTTGGTTCAAATTTAGAGTTCAAATTAGTTCCACTAAACAACAAACTGATTGATCAATGATTCATTTTCGTGGAAATGCTCTCACTCACATGCCCTTTTTATTGCTCATTGATTGGTCGCAATTTTATGATTTCTTCATTGAAACTACTAAAATTATCATCGTCATTGGTACCTATCACATTATCCCTCTCCCTCTCTCTCTCTCCTCTCTCTCTCGCTCTTTTTCCCTCTCTTTCTCCATCTCTATCAGTTAATTTTTTCTAGTAGAAAAGAAAACTAAAATCATCTTAACTACTGCTATCATTTCATCATAAAAAAAATCATTTTCTCTACTCATAGAAATAAAACAATTCTTATGCATTTTTCTCCCTCTCATCCTTCTCCCTCTCCCTCTCTTTCTCTCTCTTCGATAAGCACAACGTTAAATATCACCAATTATCTTTTCTCTTTTTTTTCACGTTCTCTTCAATCCGAAACAAATTTTTATTCAATGAAATTATTAAACGACTAGGCCCAAATTTGCATAACTGAAAGCTTGGCCATACTGTGAACCGTTTATTGTAAAGAGAGCTTGGCCATACTGTGTAAATCATTGATATAAGCCAACTTTATTATAACATTGCTTGTTGAGAAATGTAAGTTATTACAAATTTGATATAAAATTTAAGTTCTTTGTAATTTGGTGAAAATTTGTTGAAATTGAAATCGTTGCTAAATGAGAGAGCTATTTGCAAGTAGTCTCAAGCAACTGTAATAAGTCATAACAAATTTCCATCCTTAATTGGATCCATCCTGCGATGTCGATATCACAGTGCAGTAGGGTGATAAGCATCATGCACTAATTAGGAGAAAATTTTATCGTACATGGAGTGAAGAAGCATATTATTATGAAATGCTGTGATAGAAATATTTTGAAATTATCCAAACCATTCCAAAATATTTAAGATTTAACAAATTTGTGAATATCTAGAACAAAAAAAGAATGAAAATTTGTGATTTAAGTTTTTTAAGTGAATTCGTTAATTGTTGTCTTTCTTTTTTTTTCGTTTTTTTTGTGTGAAATCGATTTATGAACATATTGGTGGAAAAGTTTAATTTCAAGCCTTTTTGTTTTGCTTTTTTCAGATTTTTTATTCATAAAGTTTTGCTTTTAACAAATCTTATTGGTTGCACGTGCAAAATATTACTGTACTTAGTTGATAAATTGGATCGGTTTTTTGATTTTAATTAAAATGAATCCTTTCTCGACTCTCCCTCTCTCCTCTCTTAATCATGCTTTCAACAACTCTAACAAAGAGAAAATAAGTTTTGTTCCTTTGAATATTTTTCTTTTCTTATTAGTATTCTAATGAAATTTGGGTCTAAAAAAATTTTAAAACATGCTAATTAAAGTTGCGATTTTAACATTAATGACCCTTTTAGGATCAGTAGAGCAGCTAAAATTTAAAATTTCGCACTTGTTAACGCATTGATACGATCACCTGCTCGGTCATCTATTGCGGCAATCAGACACACCTGCATTTGACAGAAGAAAGTAGTAGAACTCATAAACGAAGAATGTCTACCGATCAATTAGGTATATTGTAGTCATCAAAAATTATTTCAACAATAACAACAACATCAATCCCACCTTCTTTTTTTCCATTTCGAATCCTATTTAGTATGAAATTTCGCAATCCTTAATTACACGAGAAATCAAAATGAATCAAAGAGAATTTTAGAAAAAGACCCCACTGCACTTTTTTCACTGCTTATTTCTAGTATACCTTATGCCTAGGAGAAAAGATCACGGTGATCAGATTAGAGTGTAAAAGTACTTGTGGAAAAAAATTCACTGACCTATTATTTATATATATCGTTAAATTTATTCTATTCCTTATTGGATGAACTTCGAGTTATTATAAACATTGACAATGACGGACAGCATATGAAGTTTATTAATAATGCGTTGGAATGACGATGAGCACATTGTACAAAACCAGAATTGCCAAAAGAACAATAGCAAAAGCAAAAAAAAAAAAAAAACCTTGCAATCTAGCAGAATTTCAAACGTTTTCACATTTTAGTAGTATAAAATGAAGTGAGGTGAATTAAAATTTCTGCATATATATTATTAATTAATGAAATTTTGACATCAATTTATTGTTACTTTGAAGAAGATGAAAAGGTATTGTACAGGCATAGGTAAATAAAGAAATAAGAAAAAATTGATAAATACAATTGAGATTTGTGATGAATAAAGAAACAAAAAAGAACTGACGGAATAATTCACTTGATGTCATTTAGCACAATCAAGTAAACTAATTATAACAAAAAAAAGTTTTTTTTGCGACTGCCTCTGTCATTCATTTTCTCATTTGTATTTCACTCACACTTTTTTCCTCATCCTCTCAATTATCGAATAAATAAACTCACACTCATTGCCTCTTTAAATCTGAAGATGAAATGTACGGAATGAGGTATGGAAATCTTCAGATCGATATACTCTCGGTGGGGCCATGAAAACAACACGTGAAACCGTAATAATAATAGCCATGTTAATGATCATCTTTTGTGGCACTAATAAGCAAATAAGGCACGCATATATAATACATTCTTTTTTTTGTAAAGATGCACCGGTTTTCGTACATATATAATCACACACAATTTAATGGAAAAAAAACAAAGAAAAAAAAACACAAAAGATAGAGAGGGAGAGAGAGAGAAATTGTATAGCGTTTGGACAAAAGAACCTGATAATTGCAACCTAAATTAAATTAAATTTAAATATTAAAGTATAATCTGAAGCACTTGCCTAAAACGACCCAAGAATCGAAATCAATTTGTCAAAGATTTCTACATAGGTTTGCGAATGTGAAAGTATATGTGGTATAAAGAAAGTAGATGAGAAATTTGCAAGTTCAGTCAAAGGTGTACCGAAGAAGCGTTTAGAGAGTATTAACTGAAACATTATACAATTTAAAGAAATATTTCATAGATTATATCAATTAACTGCAATTGGTTGCAAGTACCCTCCCTAGAAATTGGATTCGTAGGATTAATAAAATGATCGAAGAAGGAGCAATTCAAGAACATAAAAAGACCAAAAGACAGGCCAGGGCCAAGATGGCACATTTATTCCAGTTGAAAAACTCCCGAATATGACTGTTAAACAAACAGAAACAAAAATCAAGCGATTTCATGCACATATGATCAGATTTTTATGAATGACGAAAAAATTGACACAATGGTCATGAACCTGCACCATCCCTAATTATTTAATAGAGCTGTAGTACATTAGCAATCGGAGGTAGGTAATAATATGAGATCTTATAAATTTCAAAAAATTAGACTTTTCCACTAATTTGTATATTGCCATGATGAGTGCGAATTTAATGTCAAGAAAATGGAAGTTAAATCAGTTTATAAAAATTCCGAACGACGAGCAGTGGAGGTAAAAAGTAGAAATAACTACATCAGACATCCAAATCAAAACTACTGGAAAACAATTTGATGAGTTTGCTCGAATACAATCAATTCAAGAAAGAACTGGGTAAAGAACTTATAAAAGCTACAAACTAGGGGAAGTGGCAAACAATATGCAGTAAAGCAAAAATTGATTTCAAGATTGTTCAAAGATGGTATATATATATATATATATATATATATATATATATAGCCTATCTAACACTCATATTAATGTACATACAACTGGGAGAAAGGCTATTTCCTATTTCCTTTCATTTCTACTAAATATAAGTGTCGAATACACTGCGCTAAAATCTCTAAACGCCTATGGTAACATATTGACGACTAGAATGCCTTGATAGTATAATCTTTTAGAATAGAAACAAAAAATCTAAATCTTAAATTTATGGCTGTTCTGAAAGCCTTAAAACAACATAATTCCACAAATAAAGTGTCCTAAGAATTTGTAGCTAATGAATGAAGATTTGATGAAATTGAGTATAACGTGTCTTGTGAACTAAACTGAGAAGCAGACGAAGACATCTGCTGAGTAGGTTCATTCAGCGCCTTTTGCTCATCATCAAAAAATGCTGCTTTTTCAATATGATGCTTCTCCTCCATTGCTTTTAGCATTTTCTGACGCTCAGTCTCCAAAGATGCTTTCTCCTCTTCCATCTGAAATTCATGACAATATGTAAGAAGCCTAAAGGTTTTATCAGAAATCTGTTCACTTCTCTTGATTTGCATCATTATTTCCCTGTCGTGTCTTTATACTGCTTATGTATAAGCTACCTGAATGATCAGGTTGCGTTTTTAGAAATACTGCCAATTGTTACAGAATAGTTCAGAAACTGAAAGTAAACATAAGACGTTATGGCAAAACTAAACAATAAAATATAAACTGCTCTTGGATTGGCTAAGCTTCCATTAGCGCAAAAATGCGATTTAATAATGTCCACATTGTTTCGGACAGTAAACACAGCATACTTTTTTCTCAATGACTGCTTTTCTTATAGAAGTACGCTCAGCTAATTTCTGCTCTTCTCTTTTACAGTTCTCCTCGAGACAATTTTTCTGCCGATTTTGGAAATCTTTGAGCATATCCATCTCTTTTTCAAGTTTCTCTTTCAAAGCTTTCAATTCGTCTTCCTGAAGAGAAAAATGTATACTTTTCACGGGACCGTAAAAAAACCACAGGATGAGAATAACATCCTTGAACAATAATCAATTTGTGGAAAAATTCCAATCAGCTGTCAGACAATAAATAATGCTTTCACATATCTTGGATCAGAATAACTACTATATGCCTGAAACCGAGCAATAATAAATCATGATGGTAGATTTAACTAATCTTACAAAAAGTAAATCTACCAGAACAAGTATTACCTGCCACGATTCTAATTTTACGGTCAAATCTCGTAATAAATTTTCGATGGTGCTTTCGTACTGTCCAGCTAGTGTTGCTAATTTTCTCTTTTGCTCTTCCTTCAACTTTATTATCATTTCTCTATGCTCTTCCTTCGGAGTGGAGCTTAAAACCTGAAACGCTTTCGAAATTAAATAAGAAGTCGAAAGAAGGAGATTTTTATCCTTTGGAAGCTGAAAAATAAAACTTCAATTCACAGTTCCCGAAATCTTTTAAGAAAAAACTCAGCAAACTTGAGCTTGTAGTAGCTTGCTCTGCCTCAACTGTGTTTTCACTGCTTGTCGATATTGCTTTCTTATTTGCAGCTCTTTTGCCTACAATAAACAAACTAAAGAATAACCAAAACAATTTCGAAACAATAGGACTCTAAAAATTCACTTTTTTCAAATTAAAAATGAAGTAATGAAAGATATACAATGCACCGCGTTGTTTTCTGGAGATATCAATTATCAGAAAAAAAGCAGTAACCACCTTATGAGCTTCCCCAACGATAAGTTTAAGCAAAACCTTCAATTCTTTGGGTTGTTGTTTTGATTGCAAAGCATGCCGCTTCCTAGTTTCATCTGTAACTCTATGATTATACTGCAACTGATTTGAAGTTTCAGCCTCATGCTGTTTATCCAGGTGTCGCCGTTTCATGCGCTGACTTTCGAGCAAAAGTGATAATTCAAGCTCTTTTGTCTGCTCGTGATGTTTTCTTAACAGAGCATGACTTGCTTCCAATTGTTTTTCTTTGAATTTCAATTCCTAAAATAAATCTCATAACACATATAAATTCATTAAGCACCACACAACTATTGATGATGAACCTATCATATTCAAAAAATGCGATGCTAAAACTTTTGATGAACTTATTATCTTACGAAAGGTTAGAAGATATTGCTTACTAACATTATTAAAAACTCGAGTTTCCTACCGTAATTTCTTAAGCGCCACTTACAAATAATACTGATAATTAGTTGTCAATGCTGACCGCACTTCACTAAAAAAGAGGACTCTCGCAATCTCACTTAAAACATCATTAGGAGAATCAAATTTATCCATTTATTTAGATAAAAATGCCTATCTGTGATCACATAAAAAGACTTTACAATAGTGTCCATGCAACTCAGTAAGGAATCTTGTTCCTCATCTTAACCTTTAAAGTTATTCAAACAGACACACCCATTCATAATCATTTAATTTATATCAAAAGAATAAACATACATCCGCCGTCAATTTCTCAATCAAAGCATGCATCTCAATCATACGCACTCCCTTCAATCTACGAATTTCATTTTCCATTGTTATTTTCTGCTCACGGGTAAATATCGCTTCAGCGTCACTACGCCGTGCATTTAAAACAGCTTTTGTTTCTTTTAATGCATTTTCGTATGCAGAACGCATCACATAACGCTCTTTTAATTCCTTAAAAACTGTGCATTATGATCTGATTTCAATAATGGTAAGGTGTTATGAAATTATAAAAATATATATCATCAAATAACTTCTGTTATAATAAGTGCCGGAAAATTCACCAGTTTCGCTTTCTCCTTATTATGCTTATATTCCTTCTTTTGAGCATTGGAGAATGCTTTTAGCTCGTTTTCATGCTGAGAATTTAACTGACGTCGTAACCTGCGCTCTGTTTCGTCATATTCACGGAGCTAAAAGGGAAAACTCTAGTCAGTCCTGATGTATCAAGAGTTAGCACTGAGAAATTACTTTATATTTGGAATTTGAAAAATAGCACAAAGATTCTAATAACAATTTTCTCCAGCCACATTTTCGAACAAATCTAAATATGCTTAAAGACGCTAGAATACAATTTCCTACCTTTTTATCTTTTTCAGTATTTTGACTGTTACGTAGACGCTGAAGTTCTTTGCTAAAAGCATTTAAAAGATTTTCATATTCTTTGTCTGCTTTTTGTTTAAACGACTCCATTTCCATTGCACATCTCTCATCGAGCTAAATTAAAAGCCTTTAAACTGCAAATAAACAATAAATTAGGGTCTTCTGTTCGAACAGAAAATTCACCATAATGTCACGACGTCAGATCTACTATAGAAAGATTTTAGGACCACCTAACTCTTTTATAGCTTCTATACTACTGATCCGTTTAAAAGTAAAAGTAACCTGCTTCAACTCCTTCTGATGTTGTTGACGTAAACGTTTATAACCACTCATCTGTTCGTATATATTATTCTCTTTGTTATATTCCTCCAGTTCTTTTGAGATCAACTTCGTTGTTCGCAATGTTGAAAACTTCGACCGCCGAAGAGTTGCCATTTCCTCCTAAAAAATTTTAGACAAGTACTGCATTTGTAATAAAAAGCTGGAATTTATAAAACCAAAAATTCATGATAAAAACTAAAGGCCGAGAATAAACGGAAACTGAAAGCACACATTAATCGGCCTTGTAGTTTCGTCCGATGCTAAGGCAGATGTCGGTATTTCTGAAGAAGTTTCTTCAAAAAGCGGTGATTCATGCATTGAATGCATGCAGTGACTTCCTCCGTCACCAACGTGAATTACTGTCCGATTCTGAAATTCAAGAACCGTTTACTTAAAAAAACAAAAACAGCGGAAGAAAACTCTAACTTTCCAGCCGAGTAAGTGCAAAATGATTTTAAAATCCGAAGCTATAAAGTCATTGCTGATGGCTATGGTATTTTAAAATGTATCTTGCTTACTTGCTGATAACCTTAAAAATCACAGAAAAATCATGTTCCTTCCTACTCTCTCATTCAAATAAAAACTGGTTCCATATACCAAAAAATTACCTTGTCAATACTATCCAACTCTTCATTGATGCTGCTTATATCAGAGCCACCCGATGAAAGAATACGAAGAGGAGGTATAAGAGACCGTGCAGCAACGGCCTTGCCGCTGTCACTATGATGACTGTCGGAAATAGGAGCACTTGAATGGTACGACTGAAATGAAGAAATCGAATTTGATCGTGAACTTGCCGAACCTCCTATACCTGATAGCTCTTCATCCTGCAAAACCACGAAAACCGTCTGAAAATGCAACGTGATCAAAAAACGTCAAATATAATGCTGGATTTTTAAGAACAAAAAGATTAGATAAATCTGATAGCCATTTAAACATCTTATTACGATGTTTCGATTCAGTATATCAGCCGGTATCAGTCTCTTTCGTCTCATGTTAACCACTGTACTTCTTCATTTTTTATATCCCAAAAATTTTTGTCTCGTTATGAGATCGATCATTTTGAATAGAAACAAATACTATACGGTCATATGACCAGGAAGAAAAATCAAAAACTTCATATCCTCCACAACTTTAACAGTCTGATAATAAAAAATATGGCAACGCGAGCGAAATGTTAAGCAAATCAGGCTGATGGCGATGAAAAAATGAAGAGAAGCTATACCACATCATGCCGATCTGTAGTCATCGTATCATCGGTCATAATACTTTGCTGCTCGTCAAGATAAACTAATTTTCTCATTTTCTTGTACTGGAAATTGTCCAGATCGCTGACTAGTGCCTTTGTTCTTGTTATCAATTCCAAAATTACACCATCCAAGCGCCCATTCACAATAAAAGGATGCTATAAAAAGTTTCGCCAGATTTTATGAAGTGCAGAGAGTGGAACTTATACATTTCTTATTTCCCTCGGGAAAAAAAATACTAGTTCACTGCACCAAAAGGAATGATACAATAGGAACAAACAAACCTGCTGACAAGGACTTGTTTTCATTCGCTCCCGTGGATCTTTGCGTAAGCAAAGGTCAACGAATGAATGAAAGTCCGTAGACCATGCTGAAGAATTCTCACCAGAAAGTGTTGGGGGATCATTCTGAGCAATATGATATAATGCTGACATTGCATTCATGTTGAAAAGAGGCGGACGTCGTTCCGCTTAAAAAGATTATGGTAACAGCTGATCATAAGTTAGTACTATTTCATTTATTTTACGCTCATCAAATACGAAACTGAATTCATTGTTTTAATCGCATTACTTATCAATGTAAAAGTACAACAACTTTACCAAAGTAAAAAAAACTAACCTAATTCAATACAAGTGATTCCGAGAGACCAAATATCTGCACTCTGGTCATAATGCCCTTCATCCATGGCCAAAATAACTTCAGGAGCCATCCAGTATGGCGTGCCGACAAAACTTTGAGCAGGACATAAAGTGGAGGCACTCCCAAAGTCAGCTGCATACCAAAGTTACTACTTATCTTCATCAGAAGTACACACCACTAATAGCATATCCAGGCAAATGTTGACAATTTAACTGGATTAAAAGAATATTTAATGAAGATATGTCATGCTTAATCTTACCGTAAATCCTAGAAGGATAACAAAAAAGTTTATATAACAAAGGGCTTACCAAGTTTAACGATACCATGATCGGTTAAAAGAATATTTCCAGCTTTAACATCCCGATGTATACGCCCTAATTTGTGCAGATATGAAAGCCCAAAAAGTGTTTGTTCAATAATAGCAGCGATTTCACATTCTCGTATTGGGCTGCGATGCACTTCAACTATGTCTGCTGCTGAACCAATACAATATTCCATCACGAGCTGCAACGACTCCATCCTTCATTAACTTATAGAACCGTAAAAATTCCTACTGGAGAACTCTTGCTATTGGCGTCACAAATAAATACGACAACAATGACTTTAAAAAAATTCTTAAGTAAAAAAAATAAATCTCGCATTTTTCACTCTTATGAATGAATGAGCACCTCAGTTTAGGCACAATTAAAAATATAGAGATTCTTGAAATCCATAGAAGTTACCCAACAAGTATGCTCCTTTAGATAACATGCCCGATATTCAACAATATTTTCATGTTTGACATTTTTCAGGAAGGACACTTCCTTGATGATATCAGACCACTTTTCAGCTGACTGTTTGCCGGAAAAAGCCATTTTTTTAATTGCAACTGTTGTATTCGTTTCCAAATCCTGCGCCTAAAATGGATTTAGGTAATTAGTAAACACTGTTCGATATAAGAATTATAAAGTCATAAATACGATCAAGAAAAGTAAAATCAGATTTTCCTGACCTTAGAATTTTTAATGGAAAAAAAGAAACACTGGTTTGTTGGGGAATTTCATAGAAATTTACATAGAAGTTCTGCACAAAGAAATCAACTTTCATAAGAAATTCTACGGCAAATTTCTTTATCGAAATTTTTACTGTGAGTTTCTTCTTTCACAGGAGACAGAAGAGAAATGAATTGCTTTAAATTAATTACTTTCGTGTTCTACCTAACCCTTGGTTCTTCTCCGAGTATGGGCAGCATACGTTATAGGAAGGTAATATATATTACTAAGCAATATATACCATATATATTATTTCACAATCGATCATCTAAAAGACATAAAGAAATGAAAAAATGAGGCTTACAAAGAAAACAGCTCCGAATGAGCCATGACCAATTTCACGTAGATCCTCGAAACGTTGTTCCGGATCTTTCACAGAGAATAACGAAGCAACAGCGGGATCCTTCAAGCTACCCGGTTTACCTGTTGACGCAGTCGGCATTACCAATATTTAGTACCCGAAATCCATAGGAAGTTCCGTAGAACTTGTCCGATATAATACGAACTAGAAGCTATGAGGGGCCTAACTGCTATATCTAAAAATTCGAAAATTCATTCAAGACTCGTAATACAATTAAAACCTTATAAATTCATCATCGCAAGCGTGACAAACAAATGCTAAATACACACGCATACGTACACACGCAAACACTACACACACGTGAGCAAGCATACGTAAGTGCATACATAAACATATATATACACGCACACATACAAACATATACACACATATATGTACACATATAATATACATGAACTCATTTTTGCCTATCTGTGACTACCGTATACCAGTTCATCGTATCCGAACTTTGCTCGCTTTATTATTCAACAAGCGGTTTAATTTTTGGTTTCCGCTAAATGCGTTAGATGAAAGCGGGGTAGAGTTTCGCGAAGTCTCGGGTGTTGGGAGAATTGAAGCGGACAGTTGTCGTTTTCCTCGTATTACTAAGTTAAGGTGAATCCATTTTTTCCTCAATGACATCCCACAGCGTATTTCATTAATTTTCGCTCGCATAAGCTAATTTGTCCATTTCAGCTAAATATAATTGCTAGGAAATTATGGCACCACCCATGGCTGGATTGATATCTGCAAGTGCAATAAGTAAAAGTGGTGAAGAACAAAGCTTGAAACGTTATTACAAAACAAAAATCGAGGATATGCAAGTAATGGTTATACCCTTTTCAGTCGAAGCTTTGCGAGGTCGAATGTGTAGATGTAATAACCATAAAATGTTTCAGTGATTATGAGTAAATGCTCTGTAGATTTTTGATTTGAAGAATACATAAACGATCTTCAAAAAAATGATTTCAGCAGCGAGTTGCAGAGAAAACACAAAATTTGAGACGACTTCACGCTCAACGAAATGAACTAAATACAAAGGTATATTTAGCTTGGAAATAATTTATATTATGTGGCTTCAGGATAACGCCAAAAATAGCCAAAAAGTGGCTGAGGTTCTCAACATTTGTTAGGGAAGGTTTTAAACTGGAATCCTTTTAGGTTCGCATGTTAAAGGAGGAATTACAACAGCTACATGAGCAAGGGTCCTATGTTGGCGAAGTGTCGAAAGCAATGGATAAGAAAAAAGTACTTGTCAAGGTTTGTTTATCACATTGATTTTTTATTTCGAATTTTTTTTAGACTTCAGATCGGCATAGATTTGCTTTCATTTTTACTTAAATGTTCTATTTAGGTTCATCCGGAAGGAAAATATGTTGTTGATTTGGATAAAGGTATTGATATAAATAGTATCACGTCAGGATGTCGCGTTGCTCTTAGAGCTGATAGCTATGCATTGCATAAAGTACTCCCAAACAAGGTTTTGTTTATGGAATTTTTAACTAGCATTGCCATTATGGGCATTATGCCTGCATTTGCATATTCATTTTGGTAAATGCATGCTTTCTTCTAGCCCTAGAGTATGCAGAGGTTGCAAATTTTCGGTGTTTCGAAAGAAAAAGGGTAACTATCGAAATGTTACTGCTTAATCTACATAACCGTTATTTACTTTATATGAGTTGAAGCTTTTTGAGATCTGAGTTTACATTATTTTGAAGTGCAGGTGTGTTTATTCGAAATAATAAGACATTTTACAGTTGTGTAGGTATTAATCAACTCACTGTTTTTAACATATACACTTGCATTTGTCTTTGTTTTTTGTAGTTTTCAAGTCCACAGTTCTTTAAATAATTGCTGTTGTAATGGTAACATAATATGTCATTTATTATGTATAGAGAGAAAATTAGGATAGTGTTATCATGCTTTCAATTTATACCAGTAATTTTTGATAGATTGATCCACTGGTTTCTCTTATGATGGTAGAGAAAGTTCCCGATTCAACTTACGAAATGATTGGTGGTTTGGATAAGCAAATAAAAGAGATAAAAGAAGTGATTGAATTACCCGTAAAACATCCAGAACTTTTCGATGCATTGGGAATTGCACAACCGAAGGTATTATTCACAGCACTGTACTTAAAGGCGTAGTTATTTCTCTTTTTATTTTATTATTTCGCTAATATATGTCTTTTATGTTCATATAAGCTAAAGCATGTAGAGTTTCTAGAAGCGAAGCTAAGTGAATTAAGTTGTAGGGGGTTCTGTTGTACGGTCCACCTGGAACGGGTAAGACATTACTTGCCCGCGCTGTAGCTCATCATACGGAATGTACGTTTATTCGAGTATCGGGCTCGGAGTTAGTGCAAAAGTTTATTGGAGAAGGTGCTCGTATGGTTCGCGAATTGTTCGTAATGGCTCGTGAACATGCCCCGTCCATAATTTTTATGGATGAAATTGACTCCATTGGTTCATCGCGTGTGGAAGGCAGTAGTGGCGGTAAGTTGTTATTAGCTCTTTGTCTGGACAAATCACTTGATAGCCGCAGTAAATATTTTTATAAATTTGAGCAGCTTTTTTTAACAGGTGACTCGGAAGTGCAACGTACTATGCTGGAACTGTTGAATCAACTTGACGGTTTTGAAGCTACCAAAAATATCAAAGTAATTATGGCAACAAATCGGATTGACATTCTTGATCCTGCGCTTTTGAGACCAGGTTCTTTCCTTCAGTAGTATTTGTTTGGAAACCCGAGAAAAACCGAACACAAATTATAAAAATCTCTAAGATTTCGTCATGTAATTAACAGGGGGTTGTTACATCTATATATCCTATATATTGTAGTCTGTTCCAACATCTTATCAAAGGCGAAATTGGTTACATCATTTACAAGCTTTTTTCTGTAGTTAACCCTAATTTCACAAGGCGACTAACACAGGGTGTGTCAGTCTCCTTTAATGTTAACAAAGCAACGTTAACCTCACACAATCTTTAATCTGCTTAAATCTCAACCATCAAAAAATATTTCCTAACAGTATTTTTTTTAATGTTTATAAAATATGTTACTATACTGCAGCTTATTACATATATTTATTAAATTTCCTAATGTATTCCGGCTGCGAGTAGCAATTTTTGTAGGGAGAATCGACCGAAAGATAGAATTTCCTGCACCCGATGAGAAAGCACGTGCAGATATATTAAAAATCCATTCGCGCAAAATGAATCTTATGAGAGGTATTAACATGAAGAAAATAGCAGAGGCTATACCTGGTGCAAGTGGTGCTGAAGTGAGCAATTTAGTTTGTTACATTGGATTAATTTAAATGTTATTTTATTGAATGTTTTCAGTGATTGCAGTTATTTGCGTGAATTATTTTAATTTGAGGTCAAAGCGGTTTGTACCGAAGCCGGTATGTTTGCTTTGCGCGAGCGTCGTATCCATGTAACTCAGGAGGATTTCGAAATGGCCGTTGGCAAGGTAGGATTTATAGTTAATCAGTTAGTGTGATCTTTGATTTTATCTTTTTTATTTAGTTGAAAGCGAATTTTTTTGCAGGCAATGTTTTATAATTCTTCTTGTAGGTAATGCAAAAAGATTCAGATAAGAATATGTCATTGAAGAAGCTTTGGAAGTGATCTCATTTTATCTGGTGTTGATTGAGCGGTGCACTGCGCACTCAGATATGTCTTTAGATATGTTTCTACTATCATAATTTGAAAAGTGTTTGGAAATCTGTGATTAAACTCTTTCTATTTGCTCCTTATAGGTCTGTATTTTCTGTGTTCAGAGTTCATGGTGAATTGCGTTAAAGTCATCAATTGCGTTTTGACTAATAATGCTCTTCTGCGTCCTGATTTTGTGGACATTTTCGAATAAAATTTGAATAAACTGTAATAAAATTTCATGAGAGAAATTTTGTTTCATCAACTGTTTTTCAGACAAAGTAGTTGATACTGATTATTTGTGTTTTTGAAAGTTTTTCATTTCTCTTATAATTATTTTACATACTAAATAGGTTGTTACGAGCTTTTGTGGACTTTTTCTAATAATCATATTATTAAGTTAGAGAAACACAAATATTATTGTCCAAGAGAATGCTGGGCCGTACTATGTGGGCGTGTGGTACTTGCGCAAAAGACGTGTTTTAATTTGTGTTTGTGAGAGTATTTATATTTCATTTAACTATGGAAACGAAAATGAAAAACATGTTTCTAGAGTTATAACTTATTTGATGGTGGTTGCTAACTGGTATGCATTATTCATATGAACTCGTCAAGTCTCAATTGTGCACTTTGCACTCGTCCAATTATATCAACTAGCAATGTGCGGTCGTGTAGTTCGTGTAGAAAGTGAGTATCTGCTTTTTTTTCTGCGAGGAAGAATTAAAAAGTGTAGTCACTTCTTGCATTTACTATCGGTATGAAGAAATATTTTGCAACCTTTGGATAATTAGGTGGTTCTTACCATTAAATTATGGTCAAAACAGTTGCTTACTTTACCAGCTATAATTGTTGTAGCCGGAAAGGGATTGATCTTTTAGGTTCACTCATTCTGATTGTGACTCTGATTCATTAAATGCGAACACGGTGGAAACGGAATATGTCTGTCCGACATGCCGTAATTCGCCGTTGGTTGCTGATGCAATGATGATATCAACCGGAAATAGTTCCGTTGCGGCATCACCAACCTCTGTTTCCACACACGATGAAGCATCGCGTAGTATTCCGCTTGACAATTCGTATTGTATGGATTCACCTAATAGAAACAGCCCGTTGATGTCACTCTCTCAGTTGGATACTTTTGGCGACTTTTTCAACATTCATCAGTCTACAGGTACTAGTGTACACCGAAACACTTATCTCTGCAGTGTATGATAAAAATTCGTAGTTATATTACTTCATACTGTTTTGCGATTATGCTGCAAGATTAACTGAAGATATTCTGCTTTATTGCAGTAATCATGAGTTAAATGTGCTTTTTTACCCAAATTAAGTGCTATATGACCCGAAATTGTAGCGCAAGTTGCATCGATGTCTCCATCTGGATCTACCGCTTTGAGTGGACCAATGTCCTCCTGTAGAGCCTCGCCCGGTTCGTTTCCTGAGTTTAGTAGTGCTGGCGATGCAAGTGATGACCTGCGATTCAGTTCCAGGTTAGGATTTTAAATCTTTTTAACTCTTTTGCAGCAACTTAGGTTGACGTTTAAGAAAAATATGAAGTACTCTGTTTTTTTTACCGTCTTTTAAACCCTTTTAGAAGAGAACGAAGTGATAATTCTTGCGCCTTCAATCGAACGTCACGCGGTGGTGGAGTAAAAAAGCCTTGTGTTCGAGGAGTAACGCCGCGAACACGTTCGCTTGGTGGATTAAATGATTTTCCAGAAGTAACTCATTCACATCGAGGAAAACGAGGTGGAAGAGGTGGTAATAAAAATGGAAGAGGACGTCGACCAAGGTTAAACTTTGAATAAATCTATAGAGGAGGTGTTCCTATCACAGACGCTAAGAAAATATCAATACAGCAAGCAGAATTGATTGGAATATAACTGTAGTTCTCCAGTATGTATCTTTAAGTTTGATGTAGTAATCTTGCACATGGAACATTTTCGAAAATGAAGCTTTTATGTAGTCTGACTGGTTTATACCAGTTATTTTTATACACATCTATATATTTTTGGTCATAGGCGATCTACATATTTTTTGCACAGAGGTGGTAAGACCTCGGCAATGTTGGCGATGGTTAATGCGGCAGCAGCAAATCGAGATGTAGATCAAGAAAGCTCAGAAGTAGACGATACCCGACATCGTATGGAAGAGAATGATTATATCAGGACAGTGGTTGTCACATGTGCTGAAAACCCTTACTTCTTACAAATGCCTTTATGTTTAATTTGTGGCAGTATTGGAAAAGATGCTGAAGGGACAATGGTTACATGTGCGACTTGCTCACAAAGCTATCATACATATTGTGTGGGACTGCATGATAAGGTGTGTTTGTCCTGATATCAAATTTTGTACTGAGTTTTTGAGCGTTTCGATTTGTCCTATATTTAACAGCGAAATACAACAGATGTATTGAGCGTGATATGCAATGTATATCACGTGTATATCAACTCTTTGTGATGTTATTCTTACCACCGAAAGATGGAAGATGTGTGTCTGACTAGAATATATCACGAAGAACTGAACTTGGCATTACTCTTTATTTTCTTTGAAAAAATTTTTCATAGCATGTTATTTATTTTTTTTAGCTCAATTCTACTATAGTAAGAAGAGGATGGCGTTGTTTGGACTGCACGGTTTGCGAAGGATGCGGCGATGGGCATGACGAATCGAACTTGATTCTATGTGATGAATGTGATATTTCATACCACATTTACTGTTTGGAACCACCTCTTGAACGAATTCCTCATGGACCATGGAAGTGTAAATGGTATTTCGCAACTTTCTCAAGTTTTTGAAAATGTTTCATAATAAATTCGTTTGTTGATATTTGTTGTTTGATAAACGCCGTCTGCTGTAAATAGTGGCTATCTTTAGGTGTTCAGCTTGTCGGCGCTGTGGGAACCAAATATCCAACATTTCGGATAATCAGCATTTTTGTGAGACATGCTTCACACTTCGGAGATGTCCTAAATGTTTGCGATTTTATGAAATTGGTGATAACATTATTAAATGTCAACACTGCGCAAGGTATGCCAATAATTATTTTATTGTACAGAAGGCACTATTAATGCTCTTGTCGAATTTGATCTGAATAAAAAGGTATATCTTTTCTTTCGAAATGATATCAGTGCCTTTGATCATCTGGATAAATAACAATTATATTGTAATCAGTTGTGTGAGGATTGACCAAAATTATGCCCATGTTGCTTATGTCCAAGTTAATAAATATGGTAAGCTGTATTTAGGTGGATACATGGCAAGTGTGAAGAATTATACGGTGACGAAATGTTTGAAACTGCATCAGAAAACGGTTTCCGTTGTTCTCTCTGTCGCCCACAAGGTCACATAGGTAGCGACGCTTTTAATGTCTTGGTGTGCGATAATGTAACGATGAACAAATGCGCACTCGAAGTACTGCATTTACGTTTTGGTGGAGCACTCTTTCGATATCCCAGCTCCGCTGATGCTGTCTACGATTTTCCTTCATATTTTTTCGCACCAAGATCTCATTCATTTGAAGGTTAAGGCTTTTCAAATCCAGTTTTCTTCATTGTTAAAGTTTTCTACGTTGGTTTAGTTTTCAGTACTTGTAATACCACAGTGCCTAAACAATGTCGAACTCTGAGTTAACATTTGAAATAATCTGTGAAAACGGTACTAGATTTCAACAAAGATAAGGAGCATGATTGCCATGTAAAGGCATAATTGCAATCGCTAATAGGAACTTAGTAGAGTTATTGAACACATCACTTGAGGTTTTGCGGAATTTTTGTTAATGGTGTGAATTGTTTAAATGCTTTTAGTGATTATTTTACGGAACTTTTAGAACCAATGGAAGAAGACGATGTAGAAAGTTCTAACCTCGGAATGAATGCAGGAATGAGTGGTCGAGGTCGAGGAATGCGGAGCGGTGGTCCCGGTCGACGAGTGATGAAATTGGGTGTCGGCGGATTTTTCGTGAAAGTATATCTGTTTTATATAATTACCGATTTTTATCTTTACTTTTCAGTTTTCTTTCAACTTATGATAATGTGATTTGAGCAGGTAGCTCGACATCGCTTATCAAATGCCGATGACGAAAATGGTTTAGAAGAGGATTCAGCAAAGCCAAAAATAAAACGCTTCCGGAAACCGAGGAGATCACAGTTGGAAGACAATTACCCGCCAGTTATTCAAGTGAGCCTAATAATACATGATATTTTTTTTAATTTAGGTAGCTTCTTGTTACAAGCTATAGTCTTTAATCGTAGTATCTTTGTTTCATCACTGTCTGGTCATGTTTTGTATTTTGCGGAAATGTATAGTTACAAATAAAACTCACACTTTTTACTAAAAGAACGGCAATAACGCTCAAGAAAATGAAGTGAGCACTAGTGCAGATATTTTCTTTGTTTTCAGGAAAGTTTTTTTGGTATGAGACCAGTTGAAGGAAGATGTTTGTTAGACGTTGTAGTGGATGAACCAACTTTGGTAGAGCATCAAAAAGCTACTTTAACCATGGATAAGCAAAAAGAAGCCTGTGAATTGAACGAGATGGATTCTGAGGTTAATTTCAAGGTGTATTGTGGATATCTATTTTTTGATTAAGTGTGGTCAGCTCTGTTGGGAAATTTTAGTAATAGTGAATCATTAAACCGAAGAAGCAAATTTTCCTGACTTTTGAATGCTTGTCTTTAAATGTAAATTATTTTCAAACTTTAGGCCTTGCGTGAAAGTGAAAGCCTTTTGGGTAATATAACGGAGAATGATATTCTTGGCAATATGGAAGAAATTGATTTTGATAATTTGGATTTAAATGAGTTGTTGCTTGATGGTGATGAGGATGATGATGATGACGAAACATTGGAAAATGCACTAAGTGGTATTGTTTGAAATTGTTACTGGTCTCGTATTAATCAAATATAATTTTCCATTCTTTTTTATTAATACTTATTTAAATTCTGAGCGAAATCCTTTCTCAAAGATGAAGACAATTGTTGAGGAGGACAACTGCAGTGATAATCAGTAAATTATATTTGAGCAACCTTTTACTCTGATATCCTATCACTTATCAAATTTCCCATTTTCGTATTTTTTACGGTCCATCTGGAAGTAGGTGTTGAATTTATTCACTATAGCAGTTCGATTTTTTTTGATAACTTAGTAATCAATAAACAGTCCTTGGCATGATTTCAATATTTTATTTGACAGTACGATGAAACGTAATTCGTTTGAACGATACAAGATGAATCGGAACAGTGCTAGGAACTTAAGAATCAATTGCTCCTGCAGAAACCTTCCATATTACTCTACGTTTAAGTTGCTTCTAGTTCAGTCAATTTTATAATATATTTATAGATAAAATGGGACCTTGCAGTGAAGATGGTCAAATAACTGTTAGCCCTCACGGTGGTCCAGTGCGATCTCAAGCTTTGTGCTCGGGACAACAGGTATTACCTATTTTTACAAGTATTTCTCAAAAGCAGTAATTAATAAGCCGTTATTCAGGAAAGGTGATAATTAGGACTTGCTGCTTGTTTGCTATTTTTCTTATTTAGGCTCGAAGATTTACGATCGCCTCAACAAGTAATCTAACTCAAGGAAATATTCGTCAAAATATACATATCCATAATTACAATCAAACCGGTATTTGTACGCAACCCAGATCCAGTAGTCAGGTATTTCAAATTTTTGTTTTGGAGGTTGTCAAGCTTCCAGTGTTAATTATGTAACTTGCAAAGCTCTACATATTTTAAGCTGGGTGATACTTGTACTGAACGAGTGAATCAAGCAACAGAAAAGTGGGAAGAAGATGAACCATTGGGAGATCGTGCTACCAAAGCTGCTGTTCTTTATGCCAACATTAATTATCCGCAGTGGAAAGAACAGTATCCGGAATGGCCAGAACGTGTCAAACACATTCATCGAATGTGGAGATCTTTGGATGCAAACAGTAGACAACAGTATGTAAATAAAGCAAGAGAAAATCGAGCGAATAGAGTGAAGGTAAGAAAAGAATGTTTCTTGCTTTGGATAAATTGTAGCTGGAGTTTGGTTTCTAACTGTTAAAAACATATTGCAGCAGCCGCGGACAAAGCGTATTGCAACGTCGACGTCAACTCCTACCGGTGTTGTGCGAGCTATTGTCGGCCCAAATCGATATGGAATGGTTTCAGGACAAGAGAATATGGCAGGATATTGCCCTTCTGAGGTAGGTTTATTTTGTTTTGAATTATTATTTTATATCCTTGGTTATGATTTGTATGACATACACGATTTATAAATTTTATGTTCTTTATTAGGCCGAATGTAATGAACGTTTCAAAGTTCCAACAATGCCCTATGGCAGTGGCGAATGCGTGGCAGGTCAAAATACGTCTGTGGGTTCCGTGGACGTCTCCATGGTTCAGTCTTATGGAGTAACACAGCAAAATTATTATCATTCGGAACAGGTACATTTATTTCTTTATATTTTAATTTCTAGTAACAAGAAAATTTTTATTTTGGAGGTCTTTTTATATTGTGCTGCACAGTGTTATTTTTCTCTTGTGTATAACTAAGAAAATCATTACCACATGGATAACGATGAATAGAGACCGGTTTGTCTGCCATTATCAATACTTATTGATTGTTTTCACCGCTGTATCGTTCACATTTTAAGACGTTAACAATATTCATCTTTCAGGAACGTGGTTCGTTCGCTAATGTGTCTCATCCTAGACCGGTGCCTGTTAGAAATCCACAATCTCTGATTGCGCATTTAAGCAAAGAAGTTCTAGATAATTACAGTTTGCTGCAGAAACGAAGCAATGAGTTAGCAAAATATCAGTTGGTATGTACGTTGGTGTCAAAGTTTGCTCGATATTTTTTTTGTCATTAAAAAGTGTGGTCATTGGATTGCTCACATATCTTCTATACTGCGTGTAACGTCATCAGCTACTGAAAAGTTTTCTGTTGGGTTGATTCTCTCCAAAGTGTAGTGAAATTTTTTGTTTGAAAGATAATATTATTTTAGCAGTATAAAAATGTTGCACACATCGACGAATGTAATTTTAGGCAATTGAAAATGACTTGGCTCGAATGCGCAAACAGAAAAAAAATCTCACTGCAAAAAGAAGACAGTTGAATAAAAACAATCAGCAGTACGACGCTCACGGGCAACGCATTGAAATTGAACTAAGTGAAACTGATAGGTATAGTTACTATCTTACGCTTTCATTTAATTTTCGATTTTGCTTAAAATTATGAGAAGCGAGCTTACATTAGTTTTTTAACAAAGTAACGTTTCTACTAACGATGAAGGAACTTGAGCAGGATGCAGCTATCTATTGATATTAATTCGTGATGGAACATCATTCATTATCGATTACTAAAATGAGTGTAATGCCCTTTCTGTGTTTCAGTTGAAGTTGTATTCCTAATTTTTGCAGACATTCACTTACAACACTTGCAAATGCTATACCAATAAGGCAGAAAGACTTAGAAAATTGTAAGCGCGACATTAAACTCCATTCATCGAATGTCCGTGATTTTGAAGTTAAGAATAACATACCACCGGAACTAATCCCACAAATGACACCTGTTGTACAACCTGTTGGCCTACATGTAAATGCAGCGCGCATAAAACAATTGCAAAGTGGTACGCCTTCTACGCCCAATGAAATGATGCCTTCAAACACCGATATTCGACCTCCCCCGTCATACTCAGCGTTTGGTATGATGAGTAACTATCGACCTTCCTATCAACCTGGCACTAATCAGATATGTGAATATAATCACTCCGGCCTCGGCACAACTCCAAAAAATGAGACTGAAACTTTGCGAATGTGTTCGGGTACAAATTTTTTTTTAAAATATTATTATAGGGATTATGACAAATTTACCTAACTATTTTCTCATGACAACTTTAAGTCAGTTGGGCGGATCGTATTATTGAACATGATATGTATTATTGAACAAAGTAGAGAAGCTGAGAAGTGCACATAGTTGAGGCTAAACGTTTTTGTTGTTGTTAAAGATTCTCCAACACCATCTAGCGGTCGACCGGCATCATCGAGCTCGACGGAATGGCAGTATAGGGGCGGAAAGGGAAAGCGGAAAAGACGTGACGACGATCGCAGTGAAGAGTGCAGAAGATCAGCAATGCTTGGTGATGTTGCAGCTGAGACTCTTACCACGCAGTTTGGAAGAGATATTTATGACGTTGTAGATCGTTTGATAACGCAGGCTGTTATTATGGTTGATGGTACATGCTTTCTTGATTGATGCATTTTTTTTTCTTTTTCTTTAAAAGGAATATCAGGTTTATCTCACACTTCTTCAAAATTTTTAAAAGTTATTCTAGGTGCCGAAGCTGCTCGAAAAAGTGGAATGTTGAAAAGACTTTTGGAATCACAAATGAAAAAAGAATATCCATCACAAAGGAATTCTTTTACTGGACTAGAATTTAACAGTAAGTTTCTCTAGAGACTTAAAGTGTTGCTTCGAAAGTCATTCCGCAAGTTGACAATTAATCTGTCTTTAATTTGAAGTGTCGAAATTTTTGCTGCAAGTTTATTTTTTTCAGTGCCTCCGAAGCCAAAAAAGAAACGCACTCAGCAAAAGAAACTTGGTGTTGGAAATAGTAATGAGTATGAATTATTACTTGAGCGAATTTCCACTCAACTTCGGCTTTGCCCGCAACTTCCTCGAAATGCTATTGAACCTATCTCCCGCATTGGACGTTCATCTTACGCCATGTTTGGTGTTACAGATTTACCAGATCGAATAGGTTTGTCTAAGTCTGCAAAAGTTTTCTTTTTGCTTCAAATAAATGAGTCTGTCAATTAATTCACTTCTTTATAATTTTAAGAAATGAGAAATTGCATATTTTAATTTAAGGGGTTACTATAATTTTTCAAGTTCGTTATATAAAGGGCTATGTTGAATGTTTTGATTCTCTGTAAACGACCAATTTTGACGATTATGTTGTAAATGATCAATTTAGTCGCAGTCAGCTTACAGATGTTCAGTTAGGTTGTGCATACTGATTTTCGAAAAATTCATTTTTAATCGTCCCATTTTCTTTCAGATAAACCATCGATCAAAGGAAGCGAAATTGGTGATATACGCCTCGTTTTTATGGGCGATTATTATACCCGTCTCTTTCAGTCCCCCTTTGATGACACTTCACTTTATCAAACAACGTCTGATTTCACGGCTGATATAAAGCTGCCAATTTTATATAGGTGTGGTTTTATTTTTTTTTCGTATTTTGCGTTGATTTCATCATTTATACAAGTAATTTACTATTTAAAAATTTTTATTGATGAGTATGGACCTTCAGAACTAGATGTGTCATCCCAAGTGGAATACAAGAAAGGGAAAAATCTGTAAGTAAAATGCGAGCGCTTTCGGTAGTTCGTCGTTCTGGCTCTCCTCCTTTGCGGCAGATTTCGAGGATACCTGAATCTCTGATGCCGGAGGCACCACCAAGATATGCATTTTTGAAGGTTAGTAAAGCTTTATCCATCCATACGATTCTTTTAATAATTATAGTTCTGAAATATATTGGGGAATCTTTTAATGTTTTATAAATTATTTATGAGTAAAACAAGGCTGTTTGCAAATGTTATAGCAAAAAATAATTATGAACTTGTAGATTGTTATTGTTTGAACTGGATTAATTTCTAGTGTTAGAATTTTGGCATGGATTTATTCAATTCATAAATAAATTCGGTCTTTAAGGTAATATTCATAGTGCGCTGCTGTATGGAAGTGGGATTTTTTAATCAGAAATTGTGTTAATATTTCGATAGTTCTAGGGGAAATAAAAACTGTTTGAATGTATTTCAGAAACGTGAGTTCCCTAAAAAAGTGGAGGTCAGTATTGTATTCGAAGGCCCGGAAGGCAGCCTTGATGCTGAAGCTGGCTTGAGACAGTTAATAGTACTCCTGGGTATGGAGCAGTTACCAGATTATGAATTTGATACTCCTCCTCAAACTCCAGAACCTTCAAAACGTGAGTTTTCAAACTTATAATTTTCTGACAACTCTCATCTTTTTTTAAATGATTCTCTAGCTAATATTTATGATGTGATTAAAAGAATTGGAGAGAACTGTTGAATTGGTGTAGAATTCACTTTGCGTAGACAGTGCTTATTTTTTGAGTTTATTAAGCTATGGCGAAGATTGTGATTAAAATGGAAAACTTTCTTTTTAACAATATAACTGATTCTTTCTAGGTGATCATGGAGAAATCCAGAAGACGGAATCACCAGTGACTGATGACTTCACATGTCGCCATTGTGGTGCATTGACTGATCAGCCTGCTGTAAGGCAAACAGCTCTCCAACTTGGAATTGTTGACCATGAGGTTTTCTGCACTGTTCGCTTAGTTTTTTCATCTTTAGTGCTTTTTAAAAATTATTATATTTTTGTTTTCAGACGGTACTTTATTATTATTCGACTTATTTTAGCCAAAAGATGAGACGTTAGCATTCTGTTCAATGAATTGCTACTACAATTATATGGCTAATGCGAAGGCTGCTTTGTCGCCAGAGGACCTTTCGGTTTTTTTTTTCACCATTCCTATTTATGCTTTTTCCTTGTTTTTGCTTCGGTTTGACTAAATTTGAATTTCAGAGAGCAGAACGTTTCATTGGTGCTGAAACATTAGCTAAACTTCGGCAGGCAAGCGCTGATAATTTTGCCAAATATCTTCATTTCGGAAAAGTGAGTTATAGTTATAGCTTTGTGTAGGATCAGTAATTAAATTTATTCTTGCAAAGGTTTAAGCTGCATTTTCTTGATATGCTTTAAATAGCGGAGAAATTAGCTATTCTCCAACATAATCTGAATGTTCTCATCTTTATATCAATACTAATTCTTATTGGATTTTGTAGGAAAAAAATGCAATCTAGACGAAGCTATTCCTTCAGATGTATCTTCTCGAAATTTAGATTTTACTTTTTCCTTGTTCGTACACATAATGCTCTATAGTTTAAGGGGCAATTAGAGTCGCTTGGAAATTCAAATATGTGTTCACCACTGAGTGACAGTCGCGTTGAGTCGGATGTAAGGAATAATATTCAGGTTCGCTTTCTCGTTACTCAGCTTTCACTCTGTTTTTGATACTTATATGAAACATACTGAAATTTTTACAAGTGAAGGAATATGTTATATATCTAATAAAGCACTGCAGATAATTCAAGCTCGGGAGCTGTCATTAATGAGTGACCAGAACATTCAAAGAGCTTTAGAGAAGAAATGGAAAGGACAACTGTGGATGCAGTATGATGCAACAATTATAGAAAGTTTTCGTGAATTGTCAGTTCAAACTCGTCAGGTGGACAAAATGTTATTGTATCATTTTGAGCATATTTAATTTTAATTTAAGAGTGTCGCAATGGGTTTTAGTGCTTCCTATTAAATTTGAATTACAATTAACTAGTATTCTACAGTGAACATGTAAGAACTAAATTTGAAAGGTATCTTCAGTTGTGGAAAGAATGAGATAAGGTCACATAGGGAAATTACGAAAAAATTTGTTTTTAGAAACAACTAATTGCTGACCTTCAAAGCGTTTTACGTTGCCACTGTATAGACCCTACAGAAGACAAGCGGCAATGTGCATTTTGTGGGCAGTTTGGAGATGGAGAATTAGATAATTGTGGAAGACTTTTGAATGCAGATGCTAACATTTGGGTGCACATTAATTGTGCGTTATGGTCCGAAGAGGTTAGTTTTAACTGATGGAAATCTGTAAGACTGCAGGATAAAAGATCCAAACTCTTTCAAATTAAGAAGCATTGGATTTTATGCAAATCTTGCAGGTTTATGAGACTTCTGCTGGAGCGCTTATAAATGTGGAAGATGCGCTTAGACGAGCATCAAACGTAATTTGTTCTGTTTGCCATCTAGTGGGTGCTTCATTAAGGTGTTACAAACTTAACTGTGAAAATCACTTTCATGTTTTTTGCGCCAAATCGACAAAAGGAAAATTTATGAAAGATAAGGTGAGATTTTTCTTTAATAAAAATATGTTTACTTGGAATCCATCATTTTTGGGATCATCTTTGTATCGTGTGATGAACTGTTGAAAATATGCTTTATTCCTATGTTTAGACTTTCATCTGCGATGAGCATGATGATTATCGGAATGACTTAGTACTCGACCATTTGAAAGCGCTGCGTCGTATTTATATTGATCGTGAAGAAAATCAACTGATAGCGAAATTGTTTCATAGTGAAGCGGACCGACTGGTTTTGAGAGTAGGCAGTCTTATATTTAATCACATTGGGCAGCTGCTTCCAGAACAGTTGAAAGCATTCCATAATTCAGATCATATATTTCCGGTTAGTTAAGTTTCTTAGTTCTATTGAATCTGTGCTGATTTTTTCTGAGCTAGAAATTGTTGGAAATTTTTTAATGAGTGGTTTTAGATTGGATACAGTGTGAAACGGATTTTTTGGTCGGTAACTAATACAACTGATCGCACTCAGTATCAATGTACAATTTGCGATAAGTCATCTGCACCAGAATTTGTAATTTCATACGGCGATGGCCAGGAAGTTCGGGAGATATCAGCATCAGGTATGGAGTTATTGACTATTTGTTTGTAGAGTGTGGATAAGAAACCTTTCCGATATCCTTATTGTATCTTTGCCTCTCTCCAGATTTTTGATTAATAAATAAACAATCGTATTTAAGCTGCCTGGAACCATATATTAATGGAAGTAGAAAGAACGCGAGATAAAGATGATGGGTTATTACGTTTATTCCCAGCGAATCTTACTGGTGATAATTTATTTGGTCTTACGGAAGCTGCTGTTTCAAAAATGACGGAGTCGGTAAGGATGGAACTCTGAATATTGATGAATTTTATTACGATGTATAAAATATGTCCATTAAAATTGTTGCAGATATCTTTTGAGTTTACTGATTTTAGTTGCCGGGAGTGGACCAACTGATAACCTATACTTTCAAACATGGTGGAGTTCCTCTGATGGACTTACCTCTAGCAGTCAATCCGAGTGGTTGTGCTAGATGTGAGCCACGGTTTCGAACACTTATTAAACATCGTCGCCGTAACCAGCCACCAGCAGCTAGCGTCCGGTCGTCCGTTAGTACTGATGTGTTTTCACGTGACACAAGAAGTTTGTTATTTTTCGATGTAAATTTCTAGTTATAAAAACTGCTCCTTTATAAATTCTGGATAGAAAAACAGTTTAAGTTGCGAACAACTCCTACTTCAAATGGTTTTTAATCTGTAAGATCTTAATTTCTTCTAAATTACAGCACGTGGTAATAGCAGTTCATTATCCAGTGCAGTAGATGTAGCTGCAGGACGTAGTTCATGCAGTACAACATTAGATTGTTACGGCGGACGGTGGGAGTCTGGACAGCTGAGTACAGCTTATTATTCACAATATCAAAAAATGAAGAAAGAGTGGAAAAATACTGTATATCTGGCCCGTTCACGTATTCAAGGATTAGGATTATATGCGTCACGAGATATTGAAATGAATTCCATGATTATCGAATATAAAGGCGAAGTTATACGTAGTGAAGTTAGTTTTTAGGAGTTTATTTTGTAGATTATTGAATCCTGATCGGGAAAAAAACTTTTGCGAAAAAAAGCTTTTACCTTGTCCATATTTATTTTTTTTGGTTTTTGTTTTTGCTTCTCTAGAATGTTCTTCCGACGTAGTTTATCTGCTACTTCATAAGTAAATACACCGCTTCTCATACCATGACACGTGCGTTTTATGGAATACTAAGTCATGTGATGCTTAAAGGTTGGTGAAATGCGTGAAAAGAAATATGAGGCACAAAATCGTGGTGTGTACATGTTTCGTATTGACGATGAAAGACTTATTGATGCAACAATGGCTGGTGGTCCAGCACGCTATATCAATCATTCATGTGATCCAAACTGCAGTACACGTTTAGTGGATTCTGGTCCTTGTGGTGACGACAAAAAAATTATTATTATTGCTAACAGACCTATAAGTGCGGGAGAAGAGGTAGATATTAAAGTATTTTTTAAATTTTTAAAACTTTGAACTTATATACATGTTTGTTTCTCTCATGTCAGTTTGAGTGAAATGAAGTTATTTTATATTCGATATATGGGTAGTAATGTTATTCGACGAGCCACTTACTCAACTTAATTCAATTAAATTTTCACTTTTTTCAGTTAACATATGATTATCAGTTCGATATCGAGGAAACGGCTGATAAAATTCCTTGTTTGTGCAGTGCACCAAACTGCCAAAAATGGATGAATTGAGACCACTTCTTCTGCATTTACTTGAAAAGTTTCGAATTGTTTAATTTTGTAACAAGTTCTCGTCATATTTTTTTTCATGCCACCGATGTCTCCATTTGTGGATTTTCTTAGGAATGTAGTATAGGGCAGGAGCGCATTCTTATATGATTGCTTGTTGTGCAAGCTGTTTTTTTTTTGTTTAATTACCTGAAGTCATTTTTAGAAGTCATCAGGTTTGATTTTTGTTAGAACGTATTTATGAAGGCACTTTAAAACTTTTAGTTCAAACGAAATGGATTTTTTTTAACTGTAGTATAGCTTTTGATTTCTATTAAGTTCTATTTAAAAAACAGTTACATTTGCTACGATCAATTGCCTATAATATTTGTTACAGTGAGAAAAAGCAATTTTCGTATAATTTTGTATGGTTTTTCGTAAATATCTTCCTTGCACTTTTGCATTTTGAAACAAATCTCAACAGTCTTCTGTAAATTTCAATAATTTCTCCCCAGTTTTCTTTTTAGTCAATACTTTATTTTACAGTGAAGGATCACAATGTTTTGTTTACAGGAACAGAAATTTTGCTGTTAAGTAATGTTCCTATGTTCATTAAATTTTTGTATTTTTTTAATTCTGATATACCGAGTCATGCTGCATTCTGATTTCTAAGATTACTTTTGACACAAATAAAAAAATAAGTAAATCCGATAAGTGCGGAACAGTCCTGTTATACGTTCCATTGGCAGTTGGACATATCTGCAGGAATACTGACTTAGAATTTGGATTTTGTTTAATCGATTTTTATTTCTTTACCAAACTTCTTTCCATTTTTTTAAAACTACTATATTTTCCATCATTTCCTGCAACTTTTTATACTGGAATATCTATAGAAATAGTTAAACAAGGGACATCTGTACTGAAATCGCTCGAATAATTGTTTAATTCTATCATTCAGGATAGCGTAGTCCTCACATTTATATGGAAGCTTTTTACCATTAGATCCCTCGTAATTGTATTTTATAATTTTTGTTATCGTATCCTCGATTACTTGCATCACAACGAGTTCCATCCTTGTAAGTTTATAGTATGATTCATTTTGTTGCATAATTGTTGATAAAGTTAGTTTGACAATCAAAATTACAGTTTTAGATTGTTGATTAAAGTGAGCTGCTGGGAAATGGAGCAAGAAGCGGTTTTTGATGTTGGCGATTTCGATGAAGGAGATATCTCGCTGACTGAAACACCTCTAGATCCATTGCATTACTTGCAGCAGGTCACTAATTTAACATGAGTTTTTCCACAGATAGAGAGGCTCTTTCAATCAATTTAGGAACTTTTTGTCCAGTAATGGAGCTTATTTGTAATGCACATAGTGCGTTAAATTCCTGCATTGCTACTAGTTGTAAATCAAGAAGTACAAAGTAACTATAATGTAGTTGTGCTAGTAATTCGAATAGAGTACGATTGGAACCATATTAAATCGATCTTTTCTTGGAAGTTGAAAAATGGGGGAAAGAAGATTGGAAAGGGTTACAGCGCAAAGGGATTCGAAGAGGATGTGAATAAAAAAATTTTAATATAATGAACTGCGGTGCTGTGTGGATTTAAAAAAAAAGTCCTTAAAAAAGGAAATTGAGTGATATTGCAGAAAATTTTTTGTATTTTCATACAGGTTAGTATGTCGCGTGCACATTGCCCGGAAGTAGTTACGGCAAAGACGATTCCCAAAAAAATTGCCTCTTCTGCAATATCCAAGGATGTGTTGTTCAGCTGTGAACCGCCCTCCGAATGGTCTATCGCCATGGTAAATCTAATGCTGCTTTTTTGAATTATACATTCCTAATGAAGAGATTTAATTTAAAAAATTTTTTCTACAATGAGCATGCACATCTGGATCAGTTGATCTCCTCTGTTGTCGTTTTAAGTCAACTTATGATTCTAGATAGAAAAATTTTATCAATATCTAAATCAATGCTAACTTATTTTATAGGCTCTGTCGTATAATTCGGTAATAAATAGTTCATATTCATTGTCTCATGCCTTCTTTAGTTATAGAGGTTGTATTGTAACACTTGAGTATTCGAACAGCTTTGACAAAGCGTTGCCTGTTCTTACAATTACCATCAAATATAACATTTTTTCCAATGCTAATCATTCTTTTTGCTGGTATGCTTCAGAGTGATAAATTTTCTATGCAACGATCCCTTGTTAATGCTCAAAAGTGGCGTTGGAGGGAAACCATAACTTTTAAATGGCCAAGCTTAGTAAGTAATTCTTCTACAGTTGTTAAACTTATTTTTGTATTGTGGCAGAGATGTTGTTCTTGTCTTTATTGAAAAGCTTCATTTAAGAATTCCTTAAAATAAATAGAGTTTTACTTTTATTGGTGTTATTTACGTGGTCAGTAGTGGTCATTGGAGTGAACCGTCATGAATTGAAAAGTGGCACATTTTATTTCACATCATGATACGTTGTTGAATTTCCCTCGAAGATTTTTTACTTTTTGTTTTTTAATGTGATGATTGATATGTTACTCATCAGAGGAATTATCACATGGTCAAATGAATGTATTAAAAAACAATGGGTCGATCGTCGTTCTGCCTTACTGCTTTTGATTCGCTTGCAGTCTCTTAAATTACTTTTAGAAAGACTCCGATGAATGGCGTATATTCTGTTTAGAGGAAAGAAGTCACTCATTTCCAGTGAAAGAAGAAGATGCTCCACGATTCGCTCATCATCGCGGTAATCCGCCAACATTGCGACTCGTGTTCAGTTTGTCGGAACAGCAAGTTAATACTGTGATACAATATCTTATAGATGTACATAATTTAAATCATTTTTTTTATTAAACTAAGTATTGGACTTGAAAGCCCGTAATTTCATGATTTACTGGCCGAAAGTGCTGAAAAAAACATCGAGAATAAAAAAAGCCTAGAAAATTTTATTTATTAGAGGTCGGTAAACTGGAAATTTGCATGAATGCTAGGCTTCTGTAGCACGTATGTGTAGAATATTAATTTGGTGCTGAAATAGGTGTGTTTTCTCTATGAGTTACTAATAATTATTAATAAAATACACTTAACAGGAAATAGTAATATTTGTGTGTACTTTCGTTCTATGAATCTAGCGATAGGTTTTATTTTGTCTTAAAATTCCTTATGTCTAGCCTGTCCATATCTCTGTGGACTGGATAAGAATAGTCTGGTTTTCTGTTTTGATATTATACTCGGGCTCAAAACAATATCATTGGTCGTCTGTAATGAGTGGAGTCATTGCTGCTGAAAATATGGCACTAATTGAAGAAGTCAGTCCAATATGGTTGTTAAGAGAGAATGCTAAAAAATTTTTTGTTTTTAGGTTTTTCTTGAAGAGGGCTATACGAGACCATTGTTTGAATGGATATATGCGTTGATGTTAGTACTGCAAAAGCCATTAATGCACGATGTGTGTTCATCAATACGCCAGTTAGCTAAACATTCACGTATTTTGCGAAATACTTTAAATGAAGAGATGGAAAGTAGTAGTACAATGCGTGAAGAGTTCTCATTATTCATTGCAATTGTCGGTGTTTATTTCGAACAATTAGATATCGCTGATCAGATCTCTTCATAATCTCTTATTATTTTCATTTACTTTTCGCAAGTGCCGTAAATGTATATTACAAAGTTCATTGTTGTTGTTACTTCATATTGTTCCTATTTCATTTTAGCAAATAACCGTATAAGAAGGGTATTGTATGAATGTGTTACTTATATTTTTATTTTCACAATTTCACTCACGTAAAATACGAATTGTTGGATTTCGTATATTCAGAACATGTGATGACTATATATAACTGACAAATTGAATCAGTTTGATTTGGATTTTTTATAAATTGTGTATAAAAAATTTTCTCTTTTAGTTCTCTGTAGTTTATAAATAGTAAAATGGGCTGAAAATGATTTGTAACATACGTTTATTACATTACTGAATGTAATTTAGCGCACGAAAGTTACATAAAGAACATACGCAATATCATTGAAAGCGACATTTGTTCGAAGTTTTGACGTACCAAGATAGGTAGGCCTCTGTTTATTTCTTCTGGAAATTTGAGCCCGTTTTTTGTTGATAGCATGTATTAGTGACATTTATGATTAATTTCATATTATAATATAGATTTGAAAGCTAACCGTCGCAAACAAAATGGAATTTAATTAGTGAGGACAAATTGAAATGAAGAAGATTAGGAACCCCTGATTTTGGTGAGCTTTGTTGCACGTTGTTGGAATTTTCTGTATTTTCTTTGCTTTTAGTTGCCGGCATACTCGCAACATATTCTGCGCCATCATCCATCGCTCTGTCGAAATACTAAAGGCGCAGTGTAGTTTTTATCAAAATTCGTAATTATTCTAAATGAAAATTTCACACTCTTCTTTATTATTATTTCATATTTAAAAAATTTCATAAATCTCAAGTAACATTGAAACTTACAAAACCATAGCCGTTGAAGAAGAGTAAAGAAAAAGAAATACCTCTTCCGGAAGCATATTCATCATATATTTCTCTACCACATCGCGACTTTCCGTTTCAGCTGCTCCGTAGGTACGCGCATAAATAGGTTGCATGAAGACGTAATCAGCCGGATCAACTTCACTGTCTTTTGATACCACATTCTCTTCCAAATTTTTAATTTTCTTAACCTCATCACTGAGGAAAGCATACACTGATTTAGAAGCAATCTCTTCACCCCCCTGAAATTACATTTCTCTTTCACTTCTTTTTTTATTCAGAAATTCTTTCCTTTTGGATTTGAAATTATCAGTGTATTGCGAAACATAAGGAGAAAGCTATGATAATCATGATTTATCTTTCTTTTCATATAATTAAAATTGTCTTTTTTGCCTATTTGATAAAGCTTTGCAAATAAACTACTTTATTATAAATGATATTTGTTTTATTTTAATTATTAACTTAATTTTTCATTTCATATTTATGTGAAAAAAAAGAAAAGATGAAAGTAAAGAATCTGCAAACGATTAATGTAATGTATCACTTCCGTTTCTGCAGCTTTTCCTCCTTCAGCTTTCTTGGAATTGCTATCAGCAACTTCAACATCCAATGCTTGATCGTCCTTCACTTCTACCGCTCCTAATTTTCCCTCTTTTGTTTTTCGTTGTTGTTTACGCGTCGATGATTTCGTTGCAGTCATTTGTTCCTTACGATATGTTTCCAATAGCTCCTTTTGTGCTTCCTGATATTCCTGTTGAAGATTAACTTGTGATCGTGTTATTTTTGCTGTTGTCGCTCGATACTGTTGTGATGACTTGAAAGGAAAGTGGAAATTTTGAAACAAATTAATTGATTATTTGATTTAAAACAAAGAAATGCAAAAGTTGCTCTCAATTTTTGAAGTAATTAAATTACTAAGTGATATAATTTTTCCTCAAATCAAATAAAAATACATCAAATTAAAGCAAAACAAAGAAGTAATGGAATGTTAAGGAAAAAATGGAATTTTGTGCAATTTACAAAGATTTTCAGTAAACATAGTTTTGAAATTCCAAAACAAATATTCCAAAAAAAAAAAAAAATGCAAAGCGATGATCATACTGGCGCACATTCTTCAACAGTTCCTGTTGTCTGAAAATAAAAGAAAGTTAAACGACTAATTTTAGTCAAGTAATTTTCTTTGTTCTTAGAAAATAAAAAGTTTAAAGTTTAAAAAATTCAACAAAGGGAAAGATTGGAAGTGAAAATTGAAAATTATCAAAGAAATACTGTTCTCTTTCTCAATGATCCTTTCCGTCTCTTTTGTTGAGGTCGCGAATCAGCACCTTCAGAAGTAGGAGCCTGACTTTTTGATGTTCCGGTCGATTTTGTTCCTTTTCCTGATGTTGTTATTGGTGATGCTGATGATGTTGATACTGCTGTTGCAGATTCTGATACTACCGGAACTTTCCGCGGCATTTTTTTCTTTTTTTCATAAATCGGTAGCGGAATTTGCGCCCGATGTGTACGCGTAAAGTAAAAGTGCTCATAATCGCGACAAAATTCTAGAAAGAAAAATGAATGCGATAAGTACTGTATAAATGATAATTTGACTTCATTTAAAAAGAAAAAGAATGAAATGTTGAAATGTTTCGTATAATTTCAAAGTAACGACATATTCATGCAAGTATGCATGCGACGTTGCAATATTGTCCCGTAATATTTATACTCTTAAAAGAAGAATTCTATGTAAAATTTGCAAACCTAAATTTTACTGTTTTTGCACTTAGTAGGTAGATTTATTTCAGAAATATACTATTTATAATAGTAGTAGGAAAAAATTTTCCTAAAATAAAATTTTTAGTTTCGAAATGTTTTTTTGCAAAATTAAAATTTTTAAACTTACTTGAAACAGCTTTATCGGATACGATACCTTTATTAACAAATCGTTGTATTGTAAGATAATGTATGTACAAATATTGTTCTTCATTTTGAACTGCACGAGATCGTTGTGATCTAACAGACCAAATAATATCCGTAACCACTGGCAAACGACATGATAGTAGTGTTCTACAATTATATGCTTAATTTTTTTTTAAAAAAAAAATTCAATTCAAACAATCTGGTCAAATATATTCATAGAATATTACTAAGTAAACTGTTAAACTATCTCATTTGCATTAATTCTGTCTATAACTGCTCGCTTCTTTTCTTTTTTCAATTTTTCGTTTGTGAATTTATCAAAAAGTATGGCGAATTTTCGATCGTAGAAATACGAATGAGTTAATTAAATTTAAAATAATTTTATTGTTGATTTGTTCCATTTAGATATTTAGGTAATTCATATTCTGTTACATCGAATAATCATTATATTAATTTTTTACGATGCCAATCTTTATGATTCACTAAATTTTTAATGAGTTTTAAACTGACATTTTTTTGATGGTGGCAATTACTTTAGCTCTTTTATTTTAATTTCTGAAAACTCAATTTAAAACACAAATTTACCTAGAAAGTAATTCAAGTACTACTAAAGTACCCGTCCGTCCAATTCCAGCCGAACAATGTATGATGGTTGGTGTTTTTCTAGCACGAGCTGAGCTAAGTAATGTATATGGTACGGTTAACTGATTTGGGACAAATCTATCAGGCCATGAGACCCATTGGTAATGAGCAAGAAGACGTCGTGTGCCACGATATGTTAATAGCAGTGCTGTACAATGCACGTCTGGATCAGTTGATCTCTTCTGTAATCATTTCAACCCTTGACTTTTCTTGATAGAAGAATTTCATCAATATCTAAATCAATGCTAACTTATTTTATTTCACAGGCTCTTTCATATTGATGTAAGAGAGGGATAAATTGTAAACCGATCGTCAGCGATAAATAGTTGATATCCATAAAATGGTTCATATAGCAGTTATGATTGACTGATCTATTTTAATTCGTTTTTTTTTGTTTGACAGGAAAAGAAATGAAAACTTACCTCAACGGCTCGGATTGTAATGCCACAAAATGTGAGTACTTGGCCTTGATTTAATGGCCAATATTGGGCGCATTTATTGCGCTTTTCTTCAAGAGTGCGACATAGCATTATAATTAATTCAACATTTTCTTGCCAGACCATACGCCAAAAATCACCACAAGTTTGATTCAATGGTCCCTTTAAATGGTAGCCATTAGTGCATTTGTTTACTAATAATAATCATTGTTATTAACAACAATAACAATAAACAATAATAACGATTAATAATAATAATAATAATAATAATAATAATAATAATAATAATAATAATAATAATAATAATAATAATAATAATAATAATAATAATAATAATAATAATAA